>VOQJ01017304.1:0-19103 GCA_015052665.1 Apistogramma diplotaenia | reverse complement strand
AAATATTTCAGTAGCACAATAATCATTTAGTAGCACACAAGTGCAAAGTTTGATGTATTTTTGGTCGAAAATGTTTAATACTGGTCAAAAATGCATTTATGTAGGTAGACTGGCAGCGGCACTGGTTCTTTAATTAAACAATGTTCTGACATGAAGGAACCCTCATAAATAATGTGATGAAATTACTCACTTATCAATATAAAAAATGCTATTAAAATATGTCTGTTCAGTTTGAAACTGTTTGTTTGGCAAACAAAAACAGAATCTAATATATAAAAATAAATACAACCAACAGAAATAACTAAAAGCGATACCTCACATTTAATAGACAACCTGTGTCCTCACTGACGTCACAGTGGGCTGTTGCACTTTACAGACCTGCATTTAATAACTGGCCAAACAGACAAAGTTAGCAGTTTAATATCGGACGAGTGACCATCAGGATGAAGATGACTGAACCACAATGATGTGGTTTCTATAAATGAAAGCAAACTGACAACAAGCCGTTAGAAACGAGCCACCTCATGGCGACATTCAGACCGTTTCACCTCATTCAGGACTCCTGCTGCTGTCTCAGAGGGGGGCGGGGGGAGCGCAGTGACACGACGCTTAGCTGCGACTTCAAAATAAAAGCACGGGAGTTAAAGATTTCAAAATCAAGGATTTTTCTCCTCCGCGGTGCGATTGTTGGGTGGGATAAATGCGCCTGTTGCCAATATCCCCCACGTCCCCCCTGGTTCCTACGCCCATATGTCAGTGGGAACACAGGTTGTCTATTAAATGTGAGAGGTATCGCTTTTAGTTATTTCTGTTGGTTGTTGTATTTATTTTTTATATTAGATTTTGTTTTTGTTTGCCAAATAAACAGTTTCAAACTGAACGGGAATATTTTAATAGCATTTTTTAAACTTAAGGTTGATATTAAAAAGTGAGTAATTTCTTCATCACATTATTTATGAGGGTTCTTTCATGTCAGAACATTGTTTAATTAAAGAAGTACATAAATGCATTTTTGACCAGTATTAAACGTTTTCGACCAAAAATACATCAAACTTTGCACTTGTGTGCTACTAAATGATTATTGTGCTACTGAAATATTTAGCTTGTTAGTTCCAGTGCGGCCACCTGATAAAGTACAGCCCTGAATGACATGGTCACTGTTTGATAAAAGCTCAAGCTATTTTGTTTGGTGGTTTGCCCCATCATCCGATTATAAAACATATACATATGTAAATGATTTATGCAATAATATAGGTGCACACAGCACTACGTATTTTCCAAGAAACATTTGAAAAATTAGAAAGTAATAAAAAAAAGCTCCGAGAATTTAAGGATCTGTCAGGTTTCTGATATGTGGCCCCCATAATAAATTCATTCCTACACCCTTGCCCACAGGTTTTTAGATACAGCACTAGTTCATCTCTTGAGCGGATTGCCCTTTTCAGGTTTGTTTGTTTGTTTGTTTGTTTCTTTGTTTTTTTGTTTGTTTGGGTTTTTAGCTGAGATATGACCAAAATACGCGTTAAACATTGAAGTAGCCGGTAGATCCAGAATCTGGATCCAGGTGATGCTCGGTTTGGTTCCAGTTCTTGTTCCAACTTTCCTCCACCACTGTGTATCGAATATCAGACGAATCCAATACGTTCCGAGTCGCAGAAATATTCAAAAAAAGAAACGCAGTCAAATGAGAGCTGCAACCTAATAATTGTCCAGGTGGTGGCGCCAGAGGCCGTCCAAGTTTATGTTGTAATCGTCCTGCTTTGATCACACGCTTTAAACTCGCAAATAGCGGCACCGTTCAATGCTGGAGAATAGTTCTTTGCACTGAAATAAAGTAAATACATACAAAACTAAAAAGCAAAGTAATATTCACAAAATAGTTTTATTAACATAATTTTTTACTAGGTATCAGAAATAATCTTTGTATTTTTAGTCTTAAAAAGTATATTATTTTTAAACCATCTGCAGCACAGCCCCATGCGCTGTACATGTGAACGTAAATGATGCTTGAGGGAGACTTACAGAGTTAGGGTTTGAGAAGCTAGGTAAGGTAAGGTAGCCCTAATCCTAACTCCCGAACCCAAAGAAGTGGTACCACGGCCTTGTCATAGACATGGCAACGGTGACATGCTGGCTGCTCCACAGACGGGACTGCACATGCGCGTATCTGTGCAAATCCAAAAAGAAAAGCAAGAGGATTAGAGTTCTCAAAAGTACGAGAATAAGAAACCCACAGCTCCCAAATCAGGATGTGCGGCGATGCATCAAACTTGTCAACAATATGTGACAACAAAGATGCCTTCGTGCACAGAAACACCACAGTGGTAAAGTGTGATGTGCACCTCACACAGAGTGACATGTCACAGGGCACTACGAATCTAAGCCTGGATCAAGTCATCTAGGCAAATTTCTTTAAAGGGTTTTTCAATTCTTTGTTTTATAATTTGTTTTAATTTTTGGGAGCTTTTCTGATGTTTTTGTTGCTCTCTAACAGTTGTCTTATGATCTCTGAATTAATCATTTTCTCTGTTGTTTTGTACCGTTGTTGCACACCGTTGCCCCTCGCCTTGGACTGATGTGTATGAAATACACACTAAAAAAAGTTGTTTTGGCAACAAAATGGCCCGGAGCGAACCGGTGAAACCATGGTGAATCATTTTCAGCATGCACCATCAAGATATACAGTAGAGGGTTAAGTTGAAGCCACACACGCGCACACACACACACACACACACTGGTTATTTGCGTGTAAACCCCTCCCATCCGCGGAAGATAGCGGGTGACGGATGATGCGCACTGTGCGCCTGGCAGAGCACGGAGCGCGCTCTGCACACAGGGCGCGCAGCACAGCACGCACACCAACATCCAACCATCCATACATCAACACGCACAGCCTCACTCACACTGTAGGATCCTGTCCTATACAAAGTGGACATGGAGTTCAAGTAGCTGCACCGCTCGCGGCAAGTTTCGCTTTGGATTCCTGAACTTTATTCGCACAAACAGACGCAGGAGAGAAAATGTGGAGATACGCGAACCTGCTGGCTTGTCTGCTGGTTTTGTGTAAGAATGCGTCCTCACAGAGCAAGGTAAGAAAAGACCTTTGTGGGACCTTTATGTAGTTTTACTCCACTTATAACAGCACTCATTCAGTGCTCATGCTCACGTCTTACCGTGCTCTGTTTCACGGAGCAGACAGTTAAGTGACTGCACCAATACTCTAACATCACACCCGAGCCGGAGCTTTAAATTTCCTGTCTGAGGCCGGCAGATGGTTCGGGTTCTGTGTCATTTTTGGTGATTCAAGGTAATCCTCCCAATGAGGGCTTTTGTGCGATGTGAGTAACCGTAGGTGCACGTAATGACACCTCCACTGTGCGCGGGCTTGTGGCAGCAGAGTGTGGGAGCGATGGCACTCAGTGGGGTAACGGTAATATCTGACTGCAGTGTTTGTACAGCTGCTGGACTACAGTAAGCCCTCACTCTCCCTCAGCCTAATCCAGCTACACACACACACACACACACACACACAATTGTGCCTCTGGTCTACAGGCATTCTAAACATATGTTTTATCTTCTGGCAGTGTGTGTGTGTGTGTGTGTGTGTGAGAGAGAGAGCCTGTCAACAATTGTCTGCTCCTGATTCCATCAGGGTGGCCCCTTTAGCACCAGTGCAGGTCAGTGACGAGTAAAGCCCATTATTAGTACAAGTGGTACATGCATAGTAGCAGCTGAGGGGGTAACATTGGCAGTAGCAGTGATGATAAGAGTTCTCTGAAGTTTCAGTGAAGATGAACAATAATGTTGCCCATCAGTGCTTTCAACTTTGTGTCAGTTTGCAGCATTTCAACACAGAAAGCAACAAAGTGCGCAACATAACATGTTTTTCCCAGTTGGGTGTGGAACAAGTTGACTGGCCAGCGCAGATCCCTGTCCTAGAACCTGTGGAGCACTTTTAGCCTAAACCCTGATTCTGAGTCACCCGAGGTTAATACCTGAATTTCAAAAGAAGAAAGGTTTTGATGAAGAAATGCCTGAAACTAGATGATTAATAAGTAACAAGATGAGTCCAGTAACAAGACTGCAAACCTGTACAAAACAGGATGATTTACCAATCAGTACCTGCAGGGGCTAAAAACATGAGCCAATAGGGAGGAGAGCAAATCTGCAGCTCCTCCAATGGATTTGAGGTTTGCTCCCAAAAGCAAGTCAGTCCCCAAAGACTGCGACGCAAAAATGATCAACTTACATGTTTTAATCGTGGTGAAATTGTTTGCTCCCTATAGCTAATTTCTAGCCTGCTGCAAAGTACAGAACGTGAAGAAGTCTGTGCTTCAGTTTTACTCAGTGTTTTATTTGCCGCCTCATCCAAATGTTGTAATTTCTGGCTTCAAAAATCCAACACGGTTGCAGGCTACATGCTAGTGCTGAGGCTTTAAAATGTGCTGAGCAAATATGATTAGCTGTTATTTAAGTAAAAGAATAAAGTAGCTACATTATGTACCAGTACATGTTGGGACATCACAGTGGTTTGTGGACTGCCTCCCCTACCGCCACACAAATTCAAGTTTTTGGTTCTTTGTAGCCTGACATGTAAATGCTGCCCTAAGTTATCGGTTAATGCTCGAAAGCTTGATTAGAAAGGTGAATTCATAGAGTGAATGAGTCCCTCAGCCATACTCAGATATCTGCTGTTAGGACAGCAACCAAACAGCAACGCCATATTGTTTCCCAGATAATTGTGTTAAAATGCTGCCAAAGCATCAACAGCAGAAATAAAGTCGAGAGATCCATTTTAGTGATTCAGCTTATGAAGGAGAGGTGATGCAGGTTGCATCTTTTTGTTTGTCTTTTTAGCTCTACATCAGTATCAAGTCATGCTGCATCATCGTGCAGAATCAGCAGCATGCCACTAGGAGACTCCTGGTCGCTGTAGTCAGACTGGTGGCACCGGCTTCGATAAGAGACAAAGCCTGCACAGAGGAGGGCCGAGAGGGCACCCGAGGGTGGTGTGGGAACCAGCACATGCACCTGCTTTTTATTTTGGTTCTAAACAAACCTGAGGACAATCAGGACAAGGTCAACTAGGGGGTAGGAAGACGGAAAGAGCAGGCTGGGCTGATGAGTCCGCCTCAGGGAGACAGACGGGGCATGATTAAATATTTATGGACTTGGAGGTGCTGCAAGGTGCCTTGAAGCCATCAAAGGTGCATGAAATGACATTTCTGTCATGCTGTGTTATGCCAACAAGACTTCATTTAATTGGGGGTGTCACATGGAGCTTGATGAAGAGTCGGCATTATCAGTCTGCACACAGTCAAACCTCTGTTTGTAGTCAAAACAAAGCTGTAAGCTGTTGGAAATGAGAGACTCAAAGGTCTTTCGCACTGAGGCTGAGCATGAGTGGGTCATGCAACAGAGCTCTGCATTATGAGGCTTTTATAAAGGTGTGATTTTGCTTGGCTGTGGTGCAAATTGGTACACATGGTCTTCTTATTATTGACCTTTTTCCTCAATAATTAATTCATAAATTGTTACACAGCCATGTTTTTTTTTCAATCACATTTATCATTTCATTGTTATTTAAAGTCTGCTTAACGTATTCATATTAAGCATCTTTTTTCTGGGCCGTGAACAAAACTAAAAGATGTGGTCACCATGGCATCATCCAGTGAATAGCGAAGCCTTGTTTTTGAAGCCTTGAGCTGATCGTTTTCATTGTCTTGGTGTTTTTAAAACGGGGATGCCAAGTGAGAGACGAAGCTCGCACTGCACATGCTCTGAGCAAGAGCTTGTGACTGAAAGGTCAGTGACCAATGAGCTGGTTTATCCTCACTGACATTGGTACTGACCAAAATTCACAAAATGAACCTCATATTTTATTCAGTGGAGATTGAAACCTTAAAGTTATCAGGGAATAGTTTACTGAGGTCACAGAGCAAGTTAGCCGATGGTCATTTTCCAACATGTCCTCCAACCGACCGCTAGATGTCGACTTTTCCCCTTGCAAAACGTAAATATTGGTCGTAATCTGTGATTGCGGAAACGACCAATGCCTACATTTTCACTCTGAGGACAGACTTCTATAATACCATACATAAGAGATGACCGAACTGGTCAGATGGCGAGACCAGCCGGCTGTTGAGCGTCAGGAACAGAAATCTCCGAAAACGTCAGGCCACTTTTGCATATTTTGATGCGATATTTTGATAAATCAAGCAGATATTTGAGGTTTACACATCTACGTTCTTACCTGAAAACATTTATTTTGTGTCACAAA
The DNA here is from genome assembly GCA_015052665.1 of Apistogramma diplotaenia. Lineage (NCBI taxonomy): Eukaryota > Metazoa > Chordata > Actinopteri > Cichliformes > Cichlidae > Apistogramma > Apistogramma diplotaenia. The sequence continues at coordinate 12,823 of VOQJ01017304.1, read as the reverse complement.
AACAGTCATTTTAAACTTTTGGCCGCTCCCATCCGCCATTGCCACGCTTGCATTTTGCTGTGCAATGAATCATGGGATACGGCGGACCATGAAGGATACACTGGATCCATCCTTCAAATCTGGGGAAAAAAGGACACATTTGCTACACATAAGCTAAGCTAACTGGCACTTAATCGTAACTTTTTATTTAAGGGACAGAGACAATGAGCTGCTGTCTTTAGTTGCCTAATGCCAACATATTCTCTCATTATGTTCTTCAAGAATTATGTGGAAATTTGTGCAATTTGTGAACTGTGAAAACACAGTGCTGAACCAAGCGCACAGATTACAAAATAGTGTCAGTTTATAAGGCACAATCTGCTGGATTAGTTGCCATAAGGGACTGATATGAACAAGTGAAACTAGCATTTACATTAATGCCATTAATGTAAGGTTTCCCAGTGGAACATTGCATAGCTTAATAGAGTTTATATTTAATGGGTTAGTTTAATAAATGGCTTGTGAATGGAGTTGAGTATCTGTGGCACTGAACAGTGATGGAATCTGAAGCTTTTAACAGCTCCAATAAACATCTGGGGTGAGAGATCATCTGGGGAAAAGGCTTTGGCAACAGCAATCATTCCAGTCATGGTTGAAGTTACCAAACACACACTAATAATTAGGGAAATGTGTCTTTGTACTTGTGGACGGGTTATTATAGTGGGTGGATTTTATTACGGAGCCAGAATGACAGATTGATTTGCATCTGTGTGATTTCAGCAGATTTTCGCCCTTAAAAACCAGTCAAAATAATTACATGTAATAACAAAAAAAATACTGTTTACTACTTTTCTCAGGGTTTTTAATATGACTGTGGCTAGAAAGTAACTCATAAAAGACTGTGGGTGACGCTTTCTACAATGACTGAGAGATCGAGCAGGAATGTCGACGTGTACCCCTAAAAGCTGCAAGTGCTTGATACACTTTGTGTTGAGCTAATTAACGTCTCATTGCTAATGATGGTAGTTTTGTCGGAGCCAGCGACTTTCAAGGTTCATCTCCAGACTGAAGGCTTCAATAAAACTTCTCCTTTGTACCAAGTTAATCTTTACAGTGGCACAGTAAGACTGTTTATCATAAGCACCACTAATTAGATTAACAATCAGGTGGACTCTGGAGTGGAATGTGGACCCCGCATTCGGTCTCGAGTGCCCCAGAGAGGAGATGGTGTGGATTTTAAAGGAGTAGTTCATGCTGTAAAGCTTGATGGACTAGTTATTCACGGTGCTTTTTCTGGTCATTTGTGGGGAAATCGTTCCAAACGAGCAGACCTGGCTGCAGGTCACAGCAGTGCTGACGTTTGGGTTTGAGGGAGGATGAAAGATGCAGCTGAACACACTATACCTGCAATGCCTGCCTTCATCACTGCACCGTTGTCCCAGTGATTAGCAGTTGGCAGATCTCTAAAAGCAGAGGATATCCTTGTTTGTATGGGCACAGCTGCAGATACAACAGGCCAGCGCTACCGAAACACTGACTTAAACTCTGTGACTAATGAATGCAGGGGCCTTTTGTGTAGCGCATTGTGTGTTTTAAACAATCCTGAACACAATTGGGATTTCACTTCATCACTGTCAGAGCACGTTAGCTGTTAAACGCTGCAGCAGTTGATCTAATAGAGCTCCTTGCAGCGTGCAGGCTCTTTTCCTCCCATTGTGCAGACATGAGTTCACATTTGAGCCGTGTTCTTTTTGACCTGAAACTTGACTGCACTTGATAGGTCAAAGCCAAAGACTCAAAGCTCAAAGCATGCGTTAAATGCGCTGTACTCTTAATTATTAGCACTGTTAATTGTGTTGGCCGTTCCCATGCTGATAGGTCAGCTTGGCATGGGATGCTGGACGCTTAGTTAGGCATACAGGCACATCGGATTTGACAGCTGGAGGAAGCAGCTGCTCTGACTGGCAGAGGGATTCCAGTTGTTCACAATAAGTGCCTGCAAAGTCTTTCTACTGCAGAAAAGTCCACGAGATAATGACTAAGTCCTTCTTGATCGTACGTAAAGCACCGCAGTGAACCAAGCTGGAATTTCTCTTCTTCCGTTCCTTAAAGAACTCTAAGCTGACGTTGCTATGCAGCAGTTGGTGTTTGGCTGTGGCTGAACAATGGCGCTCAGCAGGGCCATAGGCAGAGCCCCCGCTAAAGAGGTTTAATCTGCCGATCCATTCTATTTCCACGTAGCTGCATGATTTGTCAGCCTGCTCCCTTTGCACTTGACATGGGCCAGGATTACCTGGGCTCTGCGCACAGAAGTCGTGCCCCATATCAGGACGCCCTCCCAGTATTTCTACTGTCGTGGAGGGAAAAACCTCACCCCTCACCCCCCCACACAAAAAGAAACACCCTCTACACCTTTCCCATCACTCAGCCTGCATTCCTTCACTAATGAGTGGAGGCTAGAACAGCCAGCTAGTAACCCAAAGACTGCTGTCTGAGTCTTCCTTCAAACGCTGGCGTCTTTGAGGCGGCGGCTTTTGTGTCCATCCATCCATATTATAAGCATGAAGAAATCTTATAAGCCACTGTCATTAGAGTACTAACATCAGTGGCTGCTGTGTTGTAATACTAGTTACAATTACTGCTATAATCAGTGCCCTTACAGTATGTACAGTACAAGGCAAAATCATCAAAGGATAAAATTAATATTCACAGAATTAAACTGTAAGTCTTCACTAAATACCTCATCTTATCATTTATTTTTAAAGATAAGCAAAGCATCTGGGGCAGCATCCGGAGAATAACATCTGGAAGGCCTGGGTTCGATCCCCGGAGGAAGGGCAGATGTGCCCCAATCGTCACTTTTTCTAGGCTTTTTTGTATTAAAATTTCACCCAGGAGCTCCTTTGGTGTGCGGACTATATTTTCGCCTACAGAAATGGTGGGAGCCTATCTTACCAACTCGGCAAACAAAAATATGAATCCAAGTCACCATAAGCACATCACGATCTCTAAAATCTGACGTATCTTGCAACAATTTTCTGAAAATTGAGCTGCTACATCAGCTTACGTGGTGGCTCGTAATAACCAGGGTCTGACAGAAAGACAGGTGGCGACGAACCTTTGTGCAGTAACTTGGGAAATGCCAAAAGATGCAAGATTTCTTATTAATCAGAGTGCTTATAATACGACTGGGCTAAAAAATATTCTAACTGCATTTATATGCAGTTTGGCTGCTCCCTTTAGGGTTGGCCACAACAGAACATCTGCCTCCACCTCACCCTGTCCCGAGCATCCTCCTCTGTCACCCCAACCTTCTGCATGTCCTCCTTCACTACATCATGAAGAAATCAAGAGCGCAGTGTACATTTCTCAGTCCAGGAACTCAGCCTGCCAAGTCACCATCACCACCTGAACATATGATCAAATATACAGTAAATCTGCAGCTGAACTGTAGTGTGAAAGTATCTCCACCAACTTGCACATCCCTCACAATGAAAAAATTGTGGATGTCTGCTCAGGCTGTCGTATGTTGCTTCTTGTTTTTTAAGTAAGCCGCGGCTTGCCAGAGGCCTTGGCATCATCCTTGGCAGCTACAGGCCAGCTGGTGATGGAGTTGAATGAGTTATGTTTGTCTCGGAAGGCTTCCTGTGAGTCACAACCGATAAAACGCCAAAGAAGGGAAGTGTGTTGTTATTTTTCGAGGTTGCTTTCCTTCCCTTCCTTTTGTTTCCCAGTATTTAAAAAAAAAAAAGTATTTATTACTCATCAGAATCCAGGAGGGATTATACTAGAAGATATGACTGGAAAAACTTGGGATTCCCTGGTAGAGGAAGGAACAGCAAAGCACAACATATACTTGCAACAAAGCTGCATAAATCAACAGGACAGATCAGTAATACAGATGCTGCTGGTTCAAGATAAAACCATAATGAAGCAATTTCCCATCTAAGATGCTTGTACGCAAAAATACAAACATTACACGTGACATGAAATCACAGAAAAGGACGCTTTGAAAAGGTGATCTATCACACTGTGTCTTTCAGATTTTTGGGGAGACTGAGCCTGTTCGGATGACGTCAGAAGGTTCAGATTGCCGCTGTAAGTGCATCATGCGCCCTCTAAGCAAGGACGCGTGTCTGCGGCTGAAGAGCGGCAGCGTACGTGTGGAGGACTTCTACACGGTGGAGACGGTCAGCTCTGGATCTGACTGTAAGTGCTCGTGCACGGCGCCGCCATCTTCCCTCAACCCCTGTGAGAATGAGTGGAAGATGGAGAAGCTGAAGAAACAGGCCCCTGAGTTATTAAAGGTGAGATCAGGAGATGCATCGTAAGGTCACTATGAATATTGGAATTTCAGCATGTACTTGTGGAATAATGAGAAATTCTAATAAAGGAATATTTATTTAGGCTGCTTCCATCGATATCTTACAAGCGTCCTTGTGTTTTCAGCACCCTCGAGCAATATTACCACATCAAAAAAGACAGTACTCAGAAGCTGACACCATATATATGTATAGTATATTAAAATAAAAACAATCGTAAAAGTAAAATATGGCAAATATTTAGTTAAATAATCTTTCAGTATACAATACACTAAAACAGTGGGTTTGGACAGATGGACATTATAAGCTCTTTGGAAATCCCTTCTTTGGTTTTAGGAAAGTCTTTCAATATGGTGACGTTTTAGTAGCCTGTTGAGACCGATGGGAGCACTGGCGCCCCCAGCTGGTTGCTACTTTTAAGTGCCCATAGAACTACAACCACATAAGATAGATCAATAATTCTTTGGCATATGAAACCAGAGGCTTTACACTTACATATGATGCATTCACTGTGTCCCAGAGTGCTGTATCCTCTAATGGGTTTGCAAAAATCGTGTAGAAAGCCCCAACAAAACGTACTCCATGTGCATTACCATGTGCAGCTATAGCTTTTCTGTAGCTAGCATAATATACAGAAAACGGTTTTTAATGTCTTTGTGGGTTAGTGCAGTTGTTAGCTACCTTATGTAGTTACTTTGGATTACATTCATACATATAATTACAATCAGGGTTCTGACGGTTCTACTGATGTACAGTGAGTTGAAATATTCCACATGATGGTACTGCAGCATGTATGAATGTAAAGATGTGGTCTGGCAGATGTTTTATGTTGTAGGTCTTAAAGGGTTAATTGTTACCTTCTTCTTCATTCTAAAATATGTGATGTGCTTCCAACTATAATGCAGATCCGGCAGCATGATATGATGATCATTGTGTTTACAGCAGCCGCTGTTGTTAGTAGTCTCGTGCAGCACCTAAAGGTTGTTCTTCATAATTGCTTAACAAGTAAGATTGATGATTTTATTAAAAAACTTTCAGAATTGTATTAGTAAAATTTAATTAAAAGAGAAACAGTTATTGAAACAAAACTTTCGTTTAATTCATCATTTTCAACTTTATCAACAGTGTTTCATCTCTGTGCAGACCTATAACACACGTTAATTTTAAACAGGAAAAGCACGCTATGTGCCGTATGAAACAGAAGGCCACTCCAGATGTTTTTCTGGCTCCACTTTAAACTACGCATCAACGCAATAAATCTCAGAATACAGTGATTGCAGTGAAGAGGAGAGATCCAACATGAAGGTTTGATGGACTGAGAGCACTCAGGCAGAGTGTGGGTTTCAACAGTGGCAATTAAAGTAAATGTCTTTGGTGAACACTTTAGCCATTACTGTGATTAACCAAAAGTACATAAAGCTGTCAGATTTGTCATTAGGAGATGGTGACTAATGCTGGTTCATCTGCTTTTATGGTGAGCAGCTTCAATCCATGGTGGACCTCCTCGAGGGAACCCTTTACAGCATGGACCTTTTGAAAGTCCATTCCTACATCAATAAAGTGGTGTCTCAGATGAACACCCTAGAAGAGGTAAGAAAAACCCACACACACTTTCTTACATAGTTATAATCAAATTCCTGGTAGGATACAAGGGATTGGGAAGAGCATGTTTCTTTTATTTGGAACATGGACAGCACTGGATGTGACGGTCGTACTGGTATCTTACAGACAATCAAGACAAACCTTACACGTGAGAACGAATTTGTCCGGGACAGCATGATGAGCCTCACCAACCAGTTTAAGAGATACGAGAACTACTCTAACATTATGATGAGCATCAAGAAGGAGATCTCCAGCCTCAGCCTGCAGCTGCTGCAGAAGGACTCAACTGAGAGCAAAGCACAGGTCAGGAACAGTCAGAAGTTACTCCTTCAGTCACCAGCACTTTTATGCTAATACCAGTAGGGGTGTATGAAGGACTTTAAAGGCCGTATTGCTCTGGGTTTGGTACTCACGGCCATTACAAATGATTAAATACTTGAAATAATAAGTAACTACACATTTGATTACTTAAATTACAAAACAAATACATTTCACAAACCCAACACATGTCTATAGTTATGTCCATGTCATCGAAGGCTCCTGCATTCTCTGGCATTTACCAGCTTGGATTAGCTAAATATTGGTCATAATCCAAAAAATACAAACAGTTTGGCGTCTACATTGCATCACATTGATGATCGTATTTCCATTATTGTAACATTTTTAGTGTTTCTGAGTAATTGTTCAGCAAAACATTGCTGAGAAAACATTATGCATCACCCTTAAAGGAATTTACGAGTCTCTCAGGGAGATGTTTGTTGAAATAACACTTTAACTAGGAGCTGAAGGACATGGGTACATTCTGCATCCTAGAGACAAGCAGAATGTGTTTATATATATATAACATGAAGAGGAATAAATGTGTATAGGTAAAGTTAGTGTAATAGTCGATTCGATTTTATTTGCTACCATCATTGTGCTCATGAGGTAATCACACACATATAAAACATACAGGCCACACTTACTGATGTCCTGACATAATGTGAATGTCTTTACAGGCTTCGACTATTGACAAAACCAAGGAGACTGTAAAAATACCCAACAAAAAGAACCCTCCTGCCAAACCCCCTCCCAAACCTCCCAAAGAAAAGGTCGTCAAGCCCAAGAAAGAGGTCGTTAAGCATGGGAAACCGCTCAAACCTGACCCTACAACCAAAACCAAGGTGGCTGGCCACCAGCCTGGAGTGGTAAGGGGCATCACATACTACAAGGCTACCAAAAGCGACGAGGATGAGCACAGAGGAGGTGAGTTTTCAGCTTGGCTCGCTGTATACTCTCAGAGCATAGTGGTGTGTTCATAGAAAGCCACCCTCCACAAGCTAAAACAAACAGTGTGTTCACACTTTAGCTGAGTTTGCACTCCCATGTGTGTGCGATCATCTGTGCGTGATCCACTGTGGGTGCTGAAAACGATCCAAATTAGATTCTTCAGCAATCTAATCTGAGCCTGCATGATACTTTCCTGTATCAGGATCAGCCTGACCCTGAGTGCTTGTTAGGTGGATTTCATTTCGAGTAGAGGACAGTAGAATGTCTTCGTGTGAATGTTTAAATAAGTGTGAGATAAGGCTGTAATTGTGTTGCAAACTTTACACTTAAGGCAATAAAACAGGGGCTCCATCGCTTTGTGGCGCATAAGATCCCTATAATACAAGTTTTATTCCGGTGTTGTTTTTAGCAAAGCTGGTCTAGTCGGTGTCCAATTGGATTGCTGGTGCGCGTTCAGCGACCAGGAAATCCAAATCTTTTATTGACAAAACACATGGAGCTGATGGAATGCTGTCTCAATGCAATGCTGCCATGTCCATGACATGCCTCCGCTTCATTTCTCACAATAATGCGAGGGGACCCTCACCAATGCAGAGAAAACATTTCCTGACTCCTTCCAATCCTCTTTAAGTCTAGTTGAGTGAATAGGTATGCTGCGTTTGCATAGGGCACACGCACATAAGGCTGTCACACCCTGTGTTCTGCCATGTACGTGAATGTGACAGAGCCCGGACACTTTTGTCAAATCGCCGAAACTGTTGGGCTCCATTTCCATAATCTGTAGCACAGAGCAGGACGTAGGAAGCTTTATTCTCCCAGGAAAGATGGATGCACCTTCATGCTTTTGTGCCTTTCATCACATTTAGCAACAGCAGCACACATTTAAATCTGCTGCCCGTGTCAGCACACCTGTCAGTCACAATATCCGTGCTCCTAACTTTAAAACCTCACTTGTGTCCATGTGGAAAAGTTCTAAAAATCACCCACTCTGTAGCTGCTGTGGTGGAGGAAACTGTCCTTAAAGGGCAATATCATTTTATAACCATGTTTATAATGTTGAGTATTTTAACATGGTAGTTTTCCTACAGTGGTCAGTAGGAAAACTGCAGATTTTAAGAGAAATGACCCAACAGTTTTGTTCATAGTGCAAAAAAAAAAAAGCATGAACAGGGGCAGTATAAGACTGGAAACTTAATGTATTGCTATGTTTTTTTTAAAGGTGTATGATTACAGGTAGGAAAACACGATAGACACCTCATGATAGTGTGTGTTGTTTGTTGTGCTTAGCTTACAAACTTGCTCTGTGGACAGTCTGTACATTTGTGATGTGTCCTCAGAAGCAGCATCACGTCAAAATTTCAACAAGCTTAGTATGACTCCCTTCATTTCGAGTATCATCACTGAGTCTTTGGCAACAAGCACCATAAAGCAACAGCGGAAGAACCTTTAGTCTCTAAGACTGAATGCGGCACAGCAGGTTAGGCATGTGACCATAGTTTTTGTTGGCGCAGTAGTAGTGCCGTAATGTTGTGAGGCATCTGAGGGACAACACTGAATGCAAACAAAGACCCACACAATGTTTTCATGCATACAAGTTTTGGCCACACCATCACGTTCAGCACTCCCCACCAATGGCATGCCTGAAAAGGGTGGTACCATCAGCCTGTGAAATGTGACTGGTCCCACCCCCTCTAAAATAAAAAATAAATAAAATAATTGCATTTTCATATCAATACATGAAAACTACAGAAGGAAAGACACATTGTTGTACTTCTCATTGCACAAAATGCGCTTAAAGCTCTATTTATTATTTTTAATAAAGTTTTATTTTCAGTTCCATTCAATTCAATTTGATTTATACACCAAATAACAGCAAGCAGTCACCTCAAGGCGCTTTTTATTGTAAGCTAAAGACCTTACAATAATTACAGCGTAAACCCAACAATCAAAACGACCCCCTATGAGCAAGCACTTGGCGACAGAGGGAAGGAAAAACTCCCTTTTAACAGGAAGAAACCTCCAGCAGAACCAGGCTCAGGGAGGGGCAGTCATCTGCTGTGACCAGTTGGGGCTGAGGAGAGAGAGACAGGACAGAAGACATGCTGTGGAAGAGAGACAGAGATTAATAATAAGTAATGAATAAATGCACAACATGGTATAAACAGAGTAAGAAGAGCAGGCTAGGCCTATAGCAGCATAACTAAGGGATGGTTCAGGGTCACCTGATCCAGCCCTGACTATAAGCTTTATCCACAAGAAAAGTTTTAAGCCTAATCTTAAAAGTAGAGAGGGTGTCTGTCTCCTGAATCCAAACTGGGAGCTGGTTCCACAGAAGAGGGGCCTGAAAGCTGAAGGCTCTGCCTCCCATTCTACTCTTAAGTATCCTAGCAACCACAAGTAAGCCAGCAGTCTGAGAGCGAAGTGCTCTACTAGGGTAATATGGTACTATGAGGTCTTTAAGATAAGATGGGGCCTGATTATTCAAGACAGTTATGACCTTGTATGTGAGGAGAAGAATTTTAAATTTTATTCTAGATTTATTTTATTCTAGATTTTTCACAAATAAACTTAAGCCAACAGCAGCATCAGTGGGAGAAAAAAAAAGTATATATAATAAAAAAAATTTAAAAATTAATTTAATTACACAAAGTCAGGTCTAACATTTTGTACATAGTTCAACCATTTTAAACAGTAGTTATCAAAAACCTCCCCTTGTGACTTCAGTCTGAAGGTTATTCTTTCCATTACAAAAATACTGTATATCAAATCAAACCATTCATTGATCTTAGGTGTTTCCTTCTTGAACCAATTTCAAGTTATGACCTCTTTTGCTCCTACCAATAGTATTCCAAGTAAATATTTATCCCTTTTTTGTAATTCAAGTCCTTCCACATTACCCAAATATAGTATCACAAATTGAAATTGTATCCTCCTTTTGAAGACTGCTTCCAGGACTTTATTTCTCTTCGAAATGGAGCCACATGGGGGCAATCCCAGAATATGTGGAAGTGATTTGCAAATGTAAGTCCACACAGTCTCCAGCAGCTGGACCAACATGAATATTTAGCCTTTTGGGCAGGTGTACAAATGTAGCGAATCATGTTCTTCCAGCTGAATTCCCTCCAGCAGGGAGCCCTTGTTGTAGTTCACTGTTGTGTACAGATTCCTTCCCATTGTTCTGTTGTTAACATCAGATTGCCCTCTGTGTCCCATCTTGTTTTTATATAGTGTGTGTCATTACCTTGTAGATTTTGTAATGATTGGTATAGATTTGAGATAATTTTCTGATATGTTGTATCCTTGTATGCACTATATCAAAAATGTCTCCATTAAATTTGATGTTTAGTTTAGTTTTTCCCACCAAAAAGTCTCTGATTTGTAAGTATCTAAACAAATCTGAATTGTGTTCCAAATTTATCCTTAAGGTCCTGGAAGCTCATCACTTCTCCCTCCTTGAACAGAGTCCAGTATGTTGTGAGACCTTTATTAGACCATGATTTAAATGTTGAATCCGTTTTGCCAGGTAGAAACTCTGAGTCATAAGCAAACCACTTAAAGACTTCAACTACTTTCAGTTATATTTCTTGAGTACTTCAAGAGAACTTCAGTTTTATCTGAATTTAGAAGCAGGAAATTAGAGGTCATCCAGGCCTTTATGTCTTTAACACATTCCTGCCTTTTAACTAACTGATGTGTATCATCTGGCTTCACGGATATATAAAGCTGGGTATCTGTTTTCTGGTTTGCTTTTTTGCAAAGCAGAAAACAAACCTTTGTGCTGAAACATCACCATATAAAAATATTTTACAGGCTCTTTTTATCTATATGGAACCAAAAGTAGTGCAATGTGCATCCCATCTGTGTTACTAAACACAGATGAAGGCCCCGTCCTTGAACCCTTACCCACTGATGTCTTTCATGTCACCTCCACTCACCCAGAGGTACATTTGTTGTAATGAATTCTGGTATTGTTCTCACAATATTGTTTCCACTTGCACCCATCAGCTCCATATGTATGCATGTGTGTTAGGAATATACTGTTTATATATCACTGGTCCTCACATCTGTCTGCCAGGACAAAACATCACCATATGAGGACCAGGAGACAGACTGCACTTCAATGGATGGAAAATTGGGAAATCGGGAGTCTCCAGGGTCCTGTCGCCTCTGGTAGACTCCTGACTCTGTGGATCTGGTGCTTAGAGCCAGTTCTCGCTGCCCCTGTGCTATCCTTCAGGCTGGCCTTTTCTATCTAGTGGGAGGATTTCTTGATGTAACCCACTTCCTCAGTCTGTCCATGGTACATCCCATGCAGAGACTTGGCCTTTGGTGATAATTATTCTTCCTGTTCCTCATCACTGTCTGTCTTGAACTGCTTGAGGCACTCTTGGAGCAGTTCATCTCAAGGGGCCATCTTCCTGACGTATTTAGGAATGCTCCATCATGGGTTGCACCTCTGAAACTCTCTAATCCTCAAGCTCTGGTCAGAGACCTGGGTGTTTGATGGTTCTGCACAGCAGCTTAGCTGTTCCTAGGACTGCACTCTTTTGGACCGAGACCTCGGATGCTGCGCTTGGAAAACTCCTGTTACCACTGGGACTACATTTGGACTTTACCTCCCACATGTGCTCCAGTTGTGTCCCCCCCCCTCCCCCCCCCGTACTTTTATAATTTCGAATGCTCTCTCTTCCTGATGTTGCTGTGCTCATTGCCTGATTGGCATTTTCCCATAGAATACCAGAACTGGCAAGTCCACCACTGGCGCACCGTGCTTTTCACAGATGAGAGCAGGTTCACCATGAACACGCGAGTTCTGAAATGGTCTGTGGAGGACCTTATGCTGCCTACCCTACACTTGCAGTGGGTCATGGGTTCCTCCTGGTGCACGACAATGCCCAGGCTCATATGGCGAGAATATGAAGACAGTTCCTGGAGGATGAAGTAACTGATACCACTGATTGACCAACTCCTTCTCCTTACACAAGGTCTTGAATAATCAGGCCATATTACTTCAATAGAGCAGTTTTGCACTACTTGTGGTTCCTAGGATGTTTAAAATGAAGATGAAAAGAAGAGCCTTCAGGTTTCATGCCCCTCTTCTGAGGAACCAGCTCCCAGTTTGGTTTTGAGAGACAGACACACTTTCGGACTATAAGACGCACTTTTTGGCAAAATGTATTTGATAAAATCCGAGACCAAGAACAGACATTTCATCTTGAAAGGCAATTTAAAATAATAATGAACTAGAGAACAACAGGGCAAACAGGCCAACATAACATATTCAGTTACGTGACGCATAAACAACAAACTGAGTATGTGCATGGCATGTTAATGTAACAGTTATTCAGATAACTACAGCATAAAGAACATGCTAACAAGGTTACCAAACCATCAAGCTTACTCACTGAATTCTTCATCCTCAGTGTCACATTCTTCTGCCTTTCTGAATCCCAACAGGATGGTTTCGGTTGTCAGTGTGAAAATAACAAACATGTAATTATATAATAACCTGTTGAGCTGGGTCGCACAGCCTTCTCTTTCCTCTTGCATGCAGAGGATAAGCGAGATGTGACTCCACTTCTCTTTAGCCTTCAGCCATTTTTATTGACCATAAAGGCTTCATGAAGCACATCTCCCCGTACGAACTTTGT
>VOQJ01017301.1:0-15446 GCA_015052665.1 Apistogramma diplotaenia | reverse complement strand
GTGATATGATACTTACTGTTACTGTGGATGTCTTTGTTCTACCTCAGACCCATGCCGAGGTGACTTTGGCTAAAGCAGATGCTGCCTTTAGAGCAAAGGAGGCTGAGCTCTCCAAGCTCAGGGAAGAACATGAGGCTCAGAAGGCAGAGCTGGCTGCATTGAGACAGAGCCTGAGTACCATTACAGAAAGGGCTGAAAAACTGCATGAGGAAGTTCAGGTGGGAATCAGAGAGTTGACCACACAATCAGATAAAAGATAAAGACAGATAGTTTGAATTAACGTGGTTGTCTGAGTGTAATAAGCTTAACAACCAACCAGTATTTTAATATCACAATTTCTCTGCCAGGCCAAAGACCGCATTCTCGTTGACCTTGAAACAACCAACCAGCAACTGAAGGCAGAACTTCAAAGTCTCCAGGAACACCTGGCTGCACAGGAAGAGGAACTAGTCTATCAGGAGAGAGAACTGCAGGAATTCCAGCAGCGGTATCAACAGGACACATTTCCTCAACATCAGGGATACCCACATAAGGGTGAGAACTAAAGTCTCTTCAGTCATTTTCTGAGAATAAATATTGAGATTATGTCCAAGCTTATTGCTTATACATAGTAATGACAGAGGAAATGTATTATTTGACCTGACTTTCTGTGTTACAAGGAATAGTAGACTTCAGCAATATAACAAAATGCAAACACCATTTAAAACACAACTTATGGATCTTGGCCTTATTGTTCACAAGCAGCTTCCAGATGCTGAGCTCTGGAAGCATGTCATGGATATTTTTTAATATTGCTCATTAATCTGATGGGAATGCCAATATTTTGACAGAAACATGCTCTCAATTTGATCATTTTTACTTTCATTGCCAGATGTTTCTGTCAGAGTTTTTGAGGACATTACTTCTCATCATGAAGACTCTCTGAGCTCTCCGGAGGTTTTAAGAAAACTCGAGTGCTCTGAGGACAGAATCCCTGAACGCTTCCACACCTCTGAGCTCAGCGCCCTGAATAACACAGGCCTGGACCTCCCCCAAGTCAAATCCTCTCCCAGGGTTGAATTGGAGCATCCTCCACATTCCAGGACCATCACCCCAGACCCAGCCACGCAGAGTACCCACTCACCACGATCTGTGTCAGTATCTGATAACTACTCCGTCCTCGATTCACTGGATGCTGACAAAGTATGTAGTTTTTCCTAAACTCAGACATCTGTGGACCGTTTGTTCTTTTCGTTTGATTCAGATGTCAATTTTTTTCTTAGGTGCATGAATTGGAAGGACTTGACCTAACAACTCCTTCATCTCCTCTCGGCTCCACCTCTTCCTTGTCGGCACCAGAATGGGCCAGTGACGGATATGGCAGCAGTGAGTATTGACACAGCCTGCCACCTGTTACTTGTGAGGATTTTCAGTCACCTGGGTTATTGTACATCTTGTTGCTAGGGGGGAAAAAAACACTTTAATTGGTCGAGGTTAAAGAGAAAAGCGGTGTTTCCAACATCAAGACAAATAATTTTCAGATCGGATAAGTGTTGCGTTTAATGCAGCAAGATAATTCATAATAAACTTTGTCAACCCATGCAACACTATGGCAGTTGGATTTTTAGCTTGGCTGTTTCGAAGACAAAGTCTGAACTATTGTCATAGCCTTGGAGTCTGGATCTGTTTCACAAAAACGTAAGCGTTGGCCATTTCCTCTAACGTTTAAGGATGCTCAAATCCAGGCTTTGAGGGCCAGTGTCCTGTAGCTTTTGGATGCGACCCTGCTTCAACACACCTGAGTCAAACAATTAAGTCATTAGCAGGACTGTGGAGAACTTAACTGCATACTGAGGAGGTGATTCAGCCATTTGATTCAGGTGTGTTGCAGCAGGGTTGCATCCAAAGGCTGCAGGACACCGACCCTCGAGGCCTGGATTTGAGCATCCCTGCTATACACAGTTCTTTCACTTGATGAAAACTATGACGAAAATAGTTGGTCAATGAAATGCTCAGTACACAACAGGTGTATTTAAGAGCTATTTTAGTGACCACAAGCCAGTGTGATGTTTTGTACAGAATATAGCCAGCTAAAAACGAGCATTCCAAAAGATAATTGCATATTATTCTATTTTATTTAATTTTTTTCATTTTTGGCCACAGCGGCTTTATTGATAGTGTAGAGAGACAGGAAAGGGGGTAGAGACACGGGGAAGACACACGGGCAAATTGGTGACAGGCCGGGAATTAAAGCCGCACCGCATGGCGGCATATGTATGTGGTCACTCGCTCCACCACTGAGCCACCCAGGCACCCCATATTCTATATTGACAGCACTTTTACCCAGCCCCCGCTTACAAATTCAAAACAGCCGAGCATTTACACCTTCTCAGCATTGCGCTTGTTAAATTAAGAATCTCACCAGACTTAATTTGCTGTTCTCTCTGATTCAGATGTGAGTTCAGAATTGGGTGCGAGGCTGAGAGTGGAGCTGGAGCAAACTGAGAGACTGGATGCTCAATTTATTGAGTATCTCCGCTGCAGAGGAGTTGACCCCACCACTAACACGGACAGTGCTGCAGGTAGTATGAGCTACAGCGATGACCTGTTGTCACCTGAGCTTCAGGTAAGCTTCACACACAATTGATAGAAATCTTAATTTAACAAAAAAGACAGATTTTCATTCAGTTTTTCTTTTTTCATTCAGGGACTGTTGAAGAAAGTTTATCAAGAAAGCTGCAGAATTTTAACCTTGTCCCAGCGTCGTGTCAATGCATCAGCCCAATCCCATGTGTCGGGCTTAAAAGCTTGCTCACTGAGTCAGTCGCATCATGCTGAAGATGACTCTGCTTCACTGCACCACCAGGATAAATCATCTAATCCTCCCATGAGCTGGCAGCAGGAGAAGAGGGCACTGCAGGAGACTGTGATTGCACTTCGAGAGTTGCTCTGTCGAATGGCACAAAGACATACACAAGTGTGTTTTTAAGTCGTGGATTTAAATTTCCACTTATTACAAGGATCAGTTACTTGGCATGAGAATATTAAGTTTTCATTTGGGTTAAGATAAGTTTAACTTGAAATGGCATGAACTTACAGTCTAATTTTATTTTCACTGTCTTTTTACAGACTGATCACAGAGCTGACAGTAACTGGCACAGAGATCAACTACATACTGAGGGATGGGTTGAATCCCAACTGAGGGTAGAGCTGGAGGAGAGCCAGAAACAATTAAAATGTGCACATGACACCCAGCACGAGCAGAAGAACAAAATAATGTCACTCAGGTATATTACACACTGAATACCAGTACTTTAGTTCAGAGTCGAACCTATTGAAATGGAACTGTGTAAAAAGTAATGTTGAAAATGACTGATTTTCTTCAGGCTGACTATAGAAGAGGCTGAGGAGGCTTTGAGGAAAGAACAGGCTAGAGTCCATGACCTTCAACAAGAGCTGAAGCAGGAAAGGGCTCTGAGTCTCCGTAAAGGAAGAGAGGAGGAGGAAAAGAGAGACGTAGGACATAGACACTGTATTTTATGTAAAACCTAGTATAAAGACACAAAATCTGTGAACTTGGTTTGCTGTGTCTGTATTATCCAGCCAGTGTTTGTGTTTTTCTTTAAACTAGCTTCACCTTTTTAACTGCTCAAAGATTTCCACTATCTTTCCCTGTCCAGACTGTACAAGTATCCTCTGAGAAGCTGAGGTCAGAGGTCATGTCTCTAAAGGGTCAGGTGGAGCAGGAGAGGGTGACCTGTAGCAACCTCAGACAAGAACTTCAGATTGAACAGTCCCGCAGCATGCTGCTAGAGAAACGCCTAGATGACACCCAGAACGAGCTAGAAGATGAACGCAAACATTCTTCCCACCAACAAGAGCTCAGCTCGCAAGAAAAGACTCATCTGGAGCGCCTACTGACTGAAGCTGAAACTCGCTTGACTGAAATTCGCTCAAAGCTTGCAGATTCTCACAGGAAGCTTGATGAAGAGCGAGACCGCTGCTCCAGACAGGTGGATGAGCTCAGCTGCAGACATGAGACTGATGCTGCGAGAGACAGGAAATTCATCTCGGATTTGCGCTCCCAGCTAGAGCAGGAGCGAAGGCAAGGGGAGGAGCTGGCAGCTGTGGCAGACAAACTGAGGACAGAGCTGCCACAGAGCAGGAGGAAATGGGAAGAAGAGAACAGAACAATGAGGGAGGAGCTTCAGAAGGAACAAGAAGCGGCCACTCGAAATTGTATTGCAATTGATACTCTGAAGGAACAGAAACAGGAAGCCAACCGGGCTTTAGAGGTGGAGCGAGAGCACTCCAGACGCCAAGGGGCAGAACTCGCAGAGCTGAAGGAGAGACTCCGACTACTCAAGGACAAAGCGAGGGAGAGGGAGGAGCAGTGGGAGAGGGAGAAAAGGAAGGAGATGCAAGAGCAGATGGAACGAGAGAGGCGACAGGAGAGGATCAACAACAAACTGGTAAGATACATCAGTCTAAGTGTTCACTGGTATATGCACCACCTCTGCAGGTAGACACAGACTCATCCTTATGAACATTTCTAACTTTAGTGTGAGTTGGAGTTGTTGAGGCAGCAGGACCAGCAGCGCATGCAGGAGCTGCAGCACACTCTGGCAGACCTGGAGAGAGATGAAAGAGAGATGGCTTCTCAGCGGCTGTCGGGACGAACTGTGGCACAGCAACGCAGAGCTGAACCTTTGCCGCACCCCCACATCAACCTCCCCAGTGAAGGTGCCCAGGCAGGCGTGTCACAACAGCACCAACAGGTAATGAAATGCATTAATCCTGGTGGGGCATCCAAATTATATTTTCACAGCAAAACCAGTAAGTTTTTCATTCAATTATATTTGGGCACGTAAAACATTATAAAATGTCTTTCCTCACCTTAGATGCCGTCCAAGTCATCATCCAACCTGTTGGAGACGTTGCTGAAGGAGAACTCAACGCTGACAGAGCATGTGACGTCACTGAGCCAGGAGAGAGCAACTCTCAAACACAAACTCACTTCCATGGAGCGACAACTGCGCCGCACAGAGAATGAACTCGCCAAGGTCACCACAGAAACCGAAAATAGGCCCATCAACGACATGTCCAGCAACACCAAGGTCATTAGGCAGCACATTTCGATAAACTGGGGGTGCAGTAGAAATTTTTGTAAAGCTTTCCAAGAACGGATATTGAGTACTTAATAGTACTTAATTACTATTTTCTGGATTCACTGTGCAAGTGGCATTGAAGTTGGCCACTATCACTAATCACAGGCTGTTATGACGATTAGTATACAGTGATGAAATACTGACACCCTTTGCCTGACTTGCAGATTCAGCGTTACTATGAGCGTTACCTGCGTGCTGAGAGCTTCAGGAAAGCTTTGGTTTACCAGAAGCGCTACTTACTGCTGCTAATAGGAGGATTCCAGGAGTGTGAACAAGCTACGCTGTGTCTCATCGCTCATATGGGAGCTCGACCTTCACCCCCACTCTCCTCCAGGTGTAGACCCCTCGGACGGTTTAGGGCTGCGGTACGAGTTGTAATTGCGGTCTCAAGGTAAGAAATGTACCAGAATATACAAATTTGCTAGTAAGCACTGCCTTCTGTGAATAAAAACCAACCCCCACAACTTCTTTCAGAATGAGGTTCCTGACAAGGAAATGGCATAAAGCAATCAGAAGATTATCATCTGGGTTTGTCAATGGGCATGCACCAGGTCAGCTTTATGTACATACTTTAAACTCGCATGTATTGTATGCAAGTCTAAACTCATGCTGTATCTTTGTGTGCATAGATTTTTAATTGTATTCTTCATGACAGTGCCTAAAGCTGAAGTTTTATGGCAGCAGCAGCAGCCAAGATCAAATTCTGACTCGTCACAAAACCAAGACAGCAGCACTGCCCGCATAGACACTCTGTCAACATTTGTCCCACCCAGCAAATCACCGTTCAGGCTGCACCACAGGTTTGGGCTCATTTAACAGATTTTATTCCAACTTGATTTTATTCAAAGTATTTTATTTTCTTAAATAAACTTTCTATACTCCTCACTCCAGTACCACCTTACAATCAGGTGGAACATCTCAGGATCCAGAGCGATCACTGACAGAATATATCCATCATTTAGAGAAAGTCCAGCAGCGGCTGGTGGGAGCCAGGCAAGGTGAGTAGCATTTAGTATACAAGGGGAGAAATGGAAAAATTTCAGGCATTCACTGCAAACACAGGGTGTATCCCTAACAATACACTGGTTAAGGGGTGGGCACACTGTTACTTCATGCAGTGCACAGTCCTGAGAGAAAACAGTGTGGTGGTCCAAAATAGTCCAAGGCAAAGCCAATCTTGTTAGAATCATGAAGCACAATCTAAAGGGTTCTGAGCACTTGGTTAATTTGAATGTTTCAGAAGATGTTTCAGGAGTGGGTTATAGCACCAGTCAGACAACACAATAGCAAGCCCAGTAATGACCAAGTGTAAAGTTTTACTACACCCTGTGTGCACAAAACAGCACTTGTGAACACTTAGACTTTATACCAGATGCCCTTTCTGGCACAAACCCGAAGGGGTTCAGGGGGGATTCAATCTCCAGCTGGAATGGAACCAGTGACCTTTTGCTTCCCAAGTGAATGTGGAGCTGTTTGCATAGACAAATACAGTTTGTGCTGGTAAAGAGAGTCTCAGGGGTGAGATCAGTTAAAATCTATTGCAGGCATGAGCAGTGTTGGAAATGATCAAGAGAATCTTTGAATCTGTGGATTGCTTCTGTGACTTGCCGACTCTCTTAAAACATAAATATTTTGTGGTCTGATCCTGGTGCTGCATGCATGTGTTCTAATTAAGTCACCATTTTCTAGGAGATGTTTCATATTTGTCTAGAACCAGCAATGCATTTTTGTTTACATTGGACTCTGGTGCAAGTCAGTTACCCATAGGGGTAAATTGTGGCTTATGTGTGGCCTAACACTTCGTGGGACCGCATTAGTTAAAATAAAAAATTGTTTCCACATCCCACAAAATCTATGTGCTCTATCATTTCCCAACCTAGTAAGCAAGACTCATTTATCCCCACCCCCTAAAGAGGAACGGAAGCTACAGTCACCCTGTTCCCCTGATATGATTGGTTATCGGCAGCGCTGGCTGCAAGAGAACAGGACATGGCTGTACCTGAGCTGCTTGTCGCCCCTTTATCTGTATGGTCCAGGTGAGTGTGAGTGTAACATACTCACTCACTCCACCAAAGGATAAAGCAGCACAGTGCTCGTGGCTGACTTGTCACTAGTCACAGAGCGCAGCGTATTACAGGTGATAACGTTGGTCTAGAAATGTGCATGTCCTGCAGGGTTTTTCTCTAAAAATTTCATTCAGACTCATAAAATAATCATTTTTGGGAAACATGACACCTTGGGTATTATATCAGTTGAAACGCCACTTGCATTATGAGATTTGACCACAAATGTAGTGAGAAGCTCTGTCAAAAATTCTATCTTGACATAAAAAATCTGTCAAAGATGACACATGAATAATAAACACTGGTTCAGTATTCAGATTCTGGCTGCTGGTGGTTGAACACATGTCAGAGCTTCCTGTTAACACAGTAAATGGACCAAAAGCAAATAGAGAGGTAGAACAAAAGAAGAGCACACTGTTTGAAGCCTAGGCGACTCTGCATGTGATCACCGTGTACTGAAGTGGAGCTGGAACTGTCACTGTAACAAAACCCTGCAGAACATGAAGCTACTGAGAGTGGGCAAGCTTTGCTAACAGCAGGTTGTCCATGACTGTTTATTCAATTTCATATGCATTTTTTTTATGTCCTGTTTTATTAAACGTCATTTTTATGTAAATGTTGAACTGTTTTTGAAGTGTACTCTGAAATTTTGAGGGTATAGTGGCACATGTTCATCAATGTATGTAACTAATAACTTTTACAATTGTCATAGCACTTTTTAGTCTTTGAGAAAAAAATCACCCAGTATTTGCTTGCACATTAAGTCAGTGCTGTAATTCTAGTATATAGTTATTATTTTAAAGGAAATATAATTTTTTAAACCAGCTGGCGAACTAGTAAAAATGTGTTTTCTAAAAGGAAATTATAGTTAATACTATGAGCAGTGGATTACTTTTAAGATTACCTTGATTTCTATTTATGTATGGTGCCATAATTTGATAATAAAGGTTGTTTGTGCCGCCCTTCTCTTGTAGGTTCGTCTGTTCTCCAGCCCGATCCAAAGTAGCCTGAAAGCTAAAGACTGAATCTGCCTGCATATTGTTCTCAAACTACTCATGCCTTAAACTCTTGTAGAAATGTATAGAAAGGACATGTTGCCTGACTTTTTTAATAAATTATTTTTTTATTTTCTTATGTAATTTCTAAATTTTCTGCACCTCAGTATTTTGAAAGTCACTCACTGTTCTTTAAGCACTGCTTTTTCTTTTAATTATTTTTTGTGCTGTAAATGGTATCAGTGCTCATTATACATGTTACTAAATGCATTAGTTTCATACTGGAATTCAAATATCTGCAGAACCTAGTGCACCACTGCATAAATGTAAGCCACTATGTAAATGTTTTTTTCTTTTTTATCATAAATTAAATTGTGTAACTACAAACCTGGTGGACTGTTTCTTGTAAACTCTTAAAATGGGGATCTTGATCCCTACTGATCTATGGAAATAAAAATGTTAGATGCTTTAGTTCTGTTTAGTCCAATTTTAAGTTTTGTTTTTTGTGTGTGAAAGAATATTAAATCGGGAAAAGCATGGGGTAAGCTCTTGCATTTTGGTGTACTACAAATGAGGGACTGCAGAATTGTGTACGGCCGTGTGCCAGTCCAGATTTAAATGGGATTAGTTTAACTAAATTTTTATTCTTGAATTTCTTACATTTTCTTTGAGATTAAGTTTTTGTTTTTTGTTTATTTTTTAAGTACGGCTCCATCGCTGGAAAAGAAAATTATCAGTGGTAACAAAAACTAAATTGGCGCTTGGTGTTTGTGAGACGTTATAAACAGAGACCAGAACTATTAGGTAATTTGGACCCCCGCCCCCAAATATAATAATTGATATGCTGATTTTAGTATTAACAAAGAACGGACCCATGCATATGCTAGAGGTTTTGACTTCAAGCGATTAGGACTTTCTGGCCTAAAGACTTTGTAAAACGTGGATATTGCTGATTTTTTTTTTTAACAATCTTGTAGATTCCAAAGCGTTTTTTTTAAAAAAAAAAAAAAAAACGAAACAAAAAACGCTACCAACTTCTCCCACTTGCTGCTCCTGAGCAGGCCAGAGGCAGCCAATGAGAGCGCCTCCACCGATACCTCTTAGAGGTGCGTTTGTTTAAAACATCCGCAACACCCTTTGTATTAAACCGGTTGTATCTGTTATGCTTCGCTCTAGAACACCGCCCACCCGGTTTCTTTTGTTGCTTAAAACGTTCGACCCTCATGGAACGTGAACATGGAATGACGCACATTCTTGGCGTTTCAGCACAGCGACGCTAATGCTAAGCTAAGGTAATGCTGGGTGGTGTGTCGTAGATTGCTGTTTGACATCTTACCTGCGGAGACATAGTCCTGGCCCGCGTTGAAAACTTCGTTACAATTTTCTCGTATTTGTCTGGGATGTATGGATGGATATTTGACGGAATCTCGTCGCTGTTTGAGCCCATTAAGGGGCAAAACCCCAGCGAGTGGCCCGACAAAGGTAACGTTAGCGCCGAGGTACCCACTCGAGCGGGCGTGAAAGAGGCAGCTTGGCGTCAAGAGAGCCACTGCAGACCTGCTAAACGAAACTACCAGAGGTCGGTGATTGATCGTTTCTCTCTTTTTAGTAATTAATAGTTTAGACTTCGTTACAGTGTTTTATTCCCTTGGGTATTTAATGATCTGAATATTAACGACTGAAGTTCTCCCATCCAGCTAGCTAATATTAACTTTTCAAGTAACTCTAGTCATTTAAGTTATATTACTGGAAACAGATGTGCTGTCAAATAGGCAGCAATTCAGGTGTACAAACTGCTCACTTTAACTATTTTAAATAAGTCCTTACATAATATTTGTAACAGCATCAAATGTTCACCCAGATGACATCTAATTCGACAGTCAGCGAAAGCAGACGTATACAACAACAAACTGTTACTACCTTTCATGTATTCAGTTTCCTTAATTTTTCTCTTTAAGCTCGCACTTAAATCGAGTATGTGAAAGTCTTAGAGACTATTGTACTGATTAGTGTTTACAGTGCCATGTATAAGTATTTTCTCTCTGTGATTTCTTCGGTTTTGCATATTTGTATCATTTAAATGTTTCAGATCATCAAGCAAATTCTGATGTTAGACAAAGACAACCCGAGCAAATACAAAATTCATTTGTTTTAATTATTTCGTTTATTAAGAAAAAAATGAAGTTTTCCAATCCTTCCTGGCCCTGTGTGAAAAATTCTCTCCTAAGCCTAATAACTGGTTGTGTCACCCTTGGCAGCAAGAAAACTGCAATTAAATGTTTGTGATAACTGGCAATGAGTCTTTCCCATCACTGTGGAGGAATTCTGCCCCATTTGTCTTTGCAGAATTCTTCATTCAAACATTGGAGGGTTTTCGAGCATAACGGCCTGTTTAAGGTCATGACTGTTGGTATTATGCTCTTTTTATGAATGCTGTTAGTTTTAGACCAGATGTAACAGGATGCTAACCTTCCTCAAATTTAGCTTTTGCCTCTTCAGTCCATAGAATATTTTCCCAAAAGATCATCAATATGTTTTTTAATCTTTATGAAACTGAAGAAATAGACAAAAATAAAACACAAAATCATTATTTGTCTATTTCAGCATGCTCGTTTTAATCAGAAAGGATCTTTGTGATACATAAACACGGGTCAAATATTAAGTTTCAGTCATCCAAATCCACACAGGTTTAAATGAGTGCACAGTCTGACCCCGTCTCAGGTCCAACAGAGTTTTCTTTTAATAATCCAGGATCATAGCAGAGATGGCAGCTCTTCATCAGATGTTGTTTTAGGTCAGCCTTGGGAACTCTTCTTGTGTGCGTTGTTTAGTCTCTAGCTTGGCACTTAAAATATAAACCATCTGTCTCATACCTCCAAAATCTAGGATGAAGTTCATCAAGCATGAGATGTTTTAAAAGAAGGTTTAAAATTACTTTCTCCTTCAAAACCCTCCCATGGATGCAATTTTTGCCCAGTCTTTCTCATAATAATGAACACTGACGTTAACTGAGGCAGGTTCTGCAGATATTGTTCTCAGTTCTTTTGTGACGACCTGGATGTGTTTGGAGTAATTTTGGTAGGCAGGCAACTCCTAGGAAGGTTCACCACTGTTCCAAGTTTTAACCATTTGTGGATAATGGCTCTCAACGTAGCTCACTGGAGTCCTAAAGACTTACCTAATTGGCAAATGATTAGTGTCTTATTTAAATGCATCATTGCCAGTATTTATGGGCCCGGTATATGAATAAATAAATGTAAGTGATTAAATTCAAAACTCTAGCTTCTTATGAATGTCTTGATGCTTGTCATGATTTTATCACACGGAAAGTGAATATCTTTGGATTTTGGCCCGTTAAGACAAAATACTTAGTGTGAATGGCGTTTGCAACTATTACTGAAGGACCTTCAGATTAATGGATGAAAAACCCTCATTAGAATTCAAGAGGAACACAAACTAAGGTTACCTGATAATTAGAAGTTACTTTCAACTTTGATTTCCAATGCCAGATGCCCTTTTTTTGTTAGGTTTAATGTGTAATCCCTAAACTATGGAGCCAGTTAATGTTACTTGATATTAATAATAAATAGATTAATAAATACACATCTCAAACCCTGTTTTCTCCTGTTACAGCGTGCATGTTGCAGAGCGTGTTTGCCAGAGCGAGCAGGTCGAAGTGAAAAGACGCAAGCGAGGTTTGTTTGAAAGCAAAACTGCTTGATGTTTATTCCGAAAGCTTCCTACCATGGAAGTTAGTGATCAGGGGTTTCTGGCATCCTGTCTTTCAGATGTAGTAATCAGCTTCGTGAAGAAGACTGTGGCTGGGGTAGCAGGTCTACTCAGGCTGCGGAAATCACTGACAACAAGGTGTGAGAAGACCAGACCTCACGAAGAGACACAGGTGCATGCTCTTTCTGCGATTCAGACTCATACTTTTGTCTGAAGCAGCGAGAAATGTGTAAGGGGAAAAGACAGTACCGAACAGGATAATCACAATAGTTACTGGCAGAAGCATAAATCTCCAGTTAACCAGTGTCACAATGACTGTCACTTCATATTCTAAATCTGATAACTGTCCATACAGCTCCTTTGCCTCCAACACAATCAGATATTATTTATCAGCAATGGATACATACAGTTTTCTCTCACAGTTGCCTTTACATGTCTAACTCTACATTTGTAATTACATTACGTTTCCTTATGTTTGTCCAGCCTGTTGCTTTGATGGGCATAGATGAGCTCCACACCTCGTGGCTGAGCAGCACTGAATGGAGAATGGGTGAGTGAAGATGGCGCTTTTAGTGCACAATTCATTGTGTCTGTGTCTCAACCTAACTTGTCATTGTAGAATTTTCTCATTCTTATACCTGTTATTTATTTTGATGACGTTCTCTTTTCCAAGATAAACCAGTAGGTGGCGTTAATGAGAGGGGTGGAAAGAATCCTTTTCAGACCTCTTTACCTCCTTTAATGAGGAAATGCAGGTAAGTCATTCAGTGCTTTTTCAACTTTTGTGCATGCAGTCTGTTCTTGTTCTTTTGTTACCAACAAGCGTCACCTAATACAGGTTCTGTGATAATGCACTAGCCTCTTTTTTTATCTTTTTAAATCCAGTGGGACAATGCTCCCTGCAGGGCTTGCAGACAGAGGGAAGGACAGGGAGAGGAGAGGGTCCCTCCAGCTGCTGCCCTCGAGGCCTGCTCTCAGGGTGGGAAATGCTAATCCTGACCCAACATGCAATGGCTTTGGACACAGCCGCTGCTACAAGCCCAGTCTTACTGTGGAAGAGGTAAATTAGTCAGTCATTTGCATATACAATACCAGTCTGGTACTGTATACAAAGATATTTTAATTCCATTCTTCCCCACCTCATAGTGCCATTAATCAGACTTTAACAATATGAACCTTTTTACATTTTCATTTCTGCATCATACTTCCAGGCCATAAAGCAGAATAATAAGGAGCACTACAGGCGCTTGCTCGAGATGGTGACGGAGAAATACAGCAAAAGCCAACCACTACCATTCAACCAGTCAAAACCACAAGAGTTAGTATAACCCATCTAGTTTTTTTCCCCCAGATTAATATTCCCTTGATCATGAGCTGATTTGTGGCTTATTTTTTCATTTGTCTACAGTGAGCCACTATCACAAGTTGATCACAAAACTGCTGCTTCTGGAAGAACCTTTGAGTCAGTACCCAGGAAGACAGGACAGACAGGTGGGACATTTCAGTGGCTTGTTTACCTCGGGAAAAGCTGAAGATCGCAAGTAACGGCAGATTACTGATCAGCCAGTGGAGTTTTTCCCATACTGAGCCATCATTGGTCATTTATATGTGCAGTCTTCTGAAGCGGTGCACAGATACTCTTTTGAGGAAGGCTCTACAAAATAGGGTACACAGATTTTTTTCAGTGATGGTTGACCTAATTAGTTTCCCCTCCAATATATCACGTATTGTACAAGTAAAACATTTGACAGCAGAGCGCTACAGGCCAGCGGGTCTCTTGTTACTTATTTCATTTTCTGATTTTTTTTTTAATTAATCTATTAATTATTTGGTCAATAACACATCCAATTAGAAGTCTCTAAGTTTCTATGATTGTTTAGAGTGCTTGTTTTATTCCATAAACATTCAGAACATTAAAGCACAGAGTTTACTGTCACATAAGGCCAATAAAAGCTGTCTGCCCTCACATTTGATGTGTAATTAATAGTAACGCTGACAATAGTAAGTTGAAAAACAACTTTAATGATCTAACAGTTTTCCCAGTAGTCTCAGAGGTGTGAGTGGGAGGGGTGGGTGTTGATTAAATCATGACTGAGCTTTGGTTTAATTATAACATTTTAGTAGAATTAACAGATCTCTTCATATTACACAGTCATTTTACCCAAAGAGAGATAAGTAAAACATGTTGCAGTGAATCTGCTGTTCATAGCTTATTCTTGCATTTCACAGCTGCTGCAAGTGTGTTTACATGGAGACATGCGTCTGCAGCTAACGACAGGTTGGTGCATTCCTATTTTTATTTAAATAAGTGTTCCATACGTGACGAGGACTGATTGTTTTATCTTCTTCTATGCGATTCATCTTCAGGAGGGGTAGTTTCACCTTTAGTAAGCCAATCAGTGGACCCTTTGAGGACACACAGCCTCTTGGATATATTAAGGTAGCCATTCCTCTTTTTGTCAGTTGGCAGGCCACAGCATGAATACGGGTCTGTACTGTCTGTAATCTTAACCTGTGCTGCAGCAGAAAGCAGGAGCAGAGTTGGATCTTTCTGCAGAAGTAGCTACTCGCCTCAACCTTGTGGACAGAGATACTCCTGCTTTCAGCCTGCCTGACACACATTCTGCACATACAAGGCACAGTGAGGAAGACATACCCAGACTGACCAAGGTGAGAGTTTGTGTTTTAGAACCGAATGTGGTCTTCTTTTTTTTTTTATGCTGAAGAAAGCAAGAATAGTTTATTTCAATTCATCTGTATATCGTCTGTATGTGTAGGAAATGGCAGCAGAGGTGAGTGGAGCTCTGGCTCAAAGTGATCCCAACCGTGTTCTGAGTGCAGCTTTCAAACTTCGCATCACTCAGAGAGACCTGGCGACTCTACAGGAAGGCAGCTGGCTCAATGATGAGGTGAGAAAGTAGAAACACGGGAAAATGTTTTAAATAGAATACATTTGAACACATTTCTGCCCATAAAGATGACTTTTTTCAGTGTTTGCTGTAGGGCTGCAACGATTCGTCAACATTGTCGACAATAATCAACTATAAAAATAGTTGACGACGAATGTAATTGTTGGTAATTGTCGTTTTATATCACTGGCTCGAGCTTTTATTTTATTTATTTATATATGAATATGAAACTTTCCCAAAGCGTATGTGTCCTCCATTACTGTGGTTGTTTATGAGATGAGTGGCCGAGCGGAGAAGGGAGACGGGTCAGCGCTGTGTGTGTTTGTGCCGATCGAGCAGTGACGGCGAGTGAGAGCGAGACAATCAGCCAGGTTCGTTCATACCTGTACAGGTGTGGCCTGGTTACGACCAGAGGTGGGAAGTAAAAAAGTACAAATACTTTGTTACTGTACTTAAGTAGATTTTTCAGGTATCTGTACTTTACTTAAGTATTTATTTTTCTGACTACTTTTTACTTTTACTCCCTACATTTTTACACAAGTATCAGTAATTTCTACTTACATTTTCAAAACCGACTCGTTACTTTAGGTTTAACACGTCTGA
>VOQJ01017299.1:34223-45643 GCA_015052665.1 Apistogramma diplotaenia | reverse complement strand
CCTCTGCTAGCAACACACTCAGGCCTCCTGCTGTCACATCACAGCCTCTGTGGTTTGTGATGTGCTGAATGCCCTGCCACACCTCCCGTGTGTTATTGCTCGACAGGTGGGACTCTATTCTGCTCCTGTAGTCCGCCTTTTCAGGTCAGCCCGAGCAGCACTGTATAGAGCTCATTCGCCTGACCTGAAGGCAGCATCGTGGGCTTTGAGGAGTGTGCGGACCTGGCTGTTCATCCAGGGCTTCTGGTTGGGGAAAACCCGGATGTTAACAGTCACAGTTCCGATACAGAACTTAATGTAGTCCGGTAATGTCAGCATGTCCTAGAACGATGAAACTGACACAATTATACTGTAACATGAACAATAACAATTTTCTCTCTTCTTTGATGTATTACTTTTAATATGATATTCAGTGCCAACCTGAAACAGCACAAGATAATGATAATAATAAACAGTACAGTGATAATCTATACAATTATGATTGAATGGTTTGCAAGCATGACCACTGATGTTCAATTTTCCATCGTTTGTGGAATACCCACACACGATCAGGAAATCATTCAAATGCTGTGGAATAGTCAATCTAAAGCTACAGTACACTACAGGTGAACTGTGTATGTGACTGTGCTTAACGTGATCTTAACTATGTCCTACATTATCACATTTCTCCACCGTGTGTTGTGAGAGCAGCGTACCCTCCACATATCCTTTTTAGCATGTCCTCTAGGAGCTCAGCAGGCCCAGCTGACACCAGGGAATGGCAAAAAAAAAGAAGAGGCTGCACCTGGAAAGGCATGATGAGATGTGCTACAGTGAGCAGGGAAATGAAGATCAGCACGTCACTAGTGGGTGATGGGAAAGCATGCCTTAAAACACCACCCTGCTCCCACTGCCTGCTTATACGGGTTTTCTGTTTAGGATCTTCTTTTTTTTTTTAAATGGCAAAGAAAGGAAGCAACATAGATGAACCTGAGGTTTATGCTGCTGTCATTTTCCTCAGTTCTGCATTCGAAAGCTTTAATCTTACAATCGTGTTTTCAGTTTGCCTGAAAACAGCTTGGGGAAAAAAAATGACACAGCAACCTTTGATTGTTTATGAGCGTATTTTCTGTTTTAACTTCCATTTGCATGTGACAGAGGTAATTAATCTGCTGCACTTTGACCTGTGCTGCTTCTGAATAAGTGCCTATCTAATTGCGTGCAATATTTCTGCTCATCCTCCCACTGTTCATTAACAGTCAATTAACAGTGATCAGGCTTGCACCATATCCTCTCACATGTGTTAATAGGTACTACTTTTTTTTATTTTTAAAACAAAATGCTCCTTCATTCAGACAGATGCATGACAATGGCAGATGAATCTTGCATTTGTGCTTTTTTCCCCTCCGGGAAGGTAAATGGCATATAAGTTGTTTTCTCACATTCAGCTCATGTTCAGTTTATGCTGCAAACTACAATAACTTTTAAAGCTTGTTTTCTAGCGCTGATCTGCAGTACCTGCTTTACCCAGGGACGTCAGTACTTCTGAAAGTGTCATGTCTTCATTGACTTCATGTTTTCTTATTTTGACACAACAAGTCAATGTCTGGATGTTAAAGTGACATCCTGACACTCTGAGTTTTTCTGCTTGTTATTAGCAGGAACATACCCTCTGACAGCAGGTTATTTTACTAGTATGATAAAGAAATGATGATTATAAATACTTCACTTTCTTGCTGAGCAGATGGCAGGAGCGCTTTTAGATGAGTTTCATATCAGAAGCTATTTAAAATCACAACGTTAGAGACAAGATATGGATCATGGACAGACTATAGATGGACGCTAACAGTATTTAAACTCAGTACTCATTTCATTTCTTTTAGGTAAACATAAGCACAGTGATATACTGTGTGACATTAAACACCTTGATCAAAGTCAGATCTTATCTTGCATGAACCTACATGGTGATGAGTGACTCATTCTTCACAGTCCCCAGAGAATCAGCTGAAAAGTGACTTCACTGGTTTTATTTTATCGCTTGTCACACTTTTATCTGTGCTCGTATCGTGATACTCCTCAGCCAGCAGCCCGCTGCACCCATGATGTCACAGGCTCACTGACATAACGGAAATAAAAACAACCACCTGAGCAACTGGACAGTAAACATTATGGAACAATAATAACTCATAAGGAAAGATGTTTAGCTGGTACACATG
Organism: Apistogramma diplotaenia; assembly: GCA_015052665.1. Classification (NCBI taxonomy): domain Eukaryota; kingdom Metazoa; phylum Chordata; class Actinopteri; order Cichliformes; family Cichlidae; genus Apistogramma; species Apistogramma diplotaenia. The sequence continues at coordinate 43,448 of VOQJ01017299.1, read as the reverse complement.
GTACTCTAACTGGGATGCAACCTGATTGTAGACGATGGTACACAAACTAGTGGTTTTAATCCCCTTCAACATACCTTTCTTAATTTAACAAACCAGCACCACTCACTTGGGTGAATCGAATCTTTTAATGTGAAGGAGTTTACTGTTCTCAAATGGCCTCTACAGTGGACCTGGAGATTCACATCATGGATGTGCAGCTGACAAAGCTACAGCAACTATGTGATGTTATCATGTCAAGATGTGACAAAATCTCAGGAATGTTTCCAATCTGTACCATTAAAGCAGGACAAAGGGGGTCCAACCTGGTACTAGCTAGGTTTACTAAGTGGTGAGTGTTTGATTGCACTGACTTGGGTTTTGTCAGCCTGACAGTGCTAGTGTTGCAAAAACACTGTGGTTGCTGAGGCGCCTAGTGTGCAGTGGTCACCAAGAGGTCAGTCACTAGAGATCTCCAAAGTTCATGTGGCCTTCAGATAAGATCAAGAACTGTGTGTAGAGAGCTTCATGGAATGGGTTTCCATGGCCAAGCAGCTGCATCCAAGCCGTACATCACCAAGCGCAATGTAAAGTGTAAAGTGGTGTAAAGCACGTCACCACTGGCCTCTAGAGCAGCGGAGACATGTTCTCTGAGTAATGAATCACACTTCTCCGTCTGGCAATCCGATGGATCAGTCTGGGTTTGGTGGTTGCCAGGGGAACAGTAGTTGTCTGACTGCCTTGTGCAAAGTGTAAAGTTTGGTGGAGGGGGGTTATGATGTGGGGTTGTTTATCAGTAGTCGGGCTCGGCCCCTTAGTTACAGTAAAAGGAACTCTTAATGCGTCAGCATACCAAGACATTTTGGACAATTTCATGCTACCAACTTTGTGGGAACAGTTTGTGGATGGCCCTTCCTGTTCCAACATGTCTGCACAACAGAGCACAAAAAAGGTCCAGAAAGACATGGATGAGTGAGGTTGGTGTGGAAGAACTTGACTGGCCTGCACAGAGTCCTGACCTCAACCTGATAGAACACCTTTGGGATGAATTAGAGTGGAAACTGTGAGCCAGGCCTTCTCCTCCAACATCAGTGTCTGACCTCACAAATGTGCTTCTGGAAGAATGATGTGGAAAGCCTTCCAAGAAGAGTTGAAGCTGTTATAGCTGCAAAATGTGACCTGACAACATATTAAATTCTATGGATTAAGAATGGGATGTTACTCAAGTTCATATGTGTGTGAAGGCAGACGAGCAAATATTTTGGTCATATATTGTTAATTAATTTAATGGAAAAAATAAACAATCAAAAACAATCCATTAACAATGGATTGTTTTTGATTGTTTATTTTAATACTAATATCTTTTTTTTAAAATTATGTATTTTAGCACAAAACTACCCATTGTTTTTGATGTTAATAATAACATTGGGTAGTTTTTTGCTAAAATATTTTTAAAAGATAATAGTATTAGTAATTGTTGTTGTTGTAAATCAGTATTTTCTATATTAAGTGAAGATACTGAGTTCAGTATATTTACTTCTACATATGACCATTTATGGAATCTACAATCAATCCCACTTTTTATGTACAATTAACAGCATATTTGTGTTTAACTAAATGTTTGCAGTAAATAATTTCACAGACCAGTGCCAAGCTAATTTACCATATGTCTGTAAGCATTTTCCACTCAGAGATTTCTCGTGTGTTCAAGTATCTGACAAGAAAAAGCTTCTACAATGAAAAATGCACAGCAGTGGTCACAAGAGGGCATGTCACCCTATAAAACAAGCAAGTTGCTAATGACTTTTTCAAGAACTAATTTTCTGCTTTGTGGCACAGCCCATAAAACAAGGTTATTGTCCACCATCAAGGGATGAATAGAGATTTAACTGTCTTTTCTGTTTATTGTCTCTCGGCAACATTTACACATTGCTTATGCCACAAATTGAAGTGAGAGTCTCCGGTGACTTTGTCACTTCTGTCTCTTGTTTTTTGTTTTGCTTTTTTTCATATCCATTAAGAGCGAGGCTAAAAGTGCTGATCCAAATTTGCATCTTACAACAAGTACTGATGCTGTATAACAAGAACCTATGCGTCCTAACCTTTCGCCTCCCTGTTCCTCCATCTGCGCCTGTTGTGTATATTAAATAGTCAAAACACAACGCTGCAGACGGAGAAATCAACTTGACAGTAATGCTGAAATTAGCTTTAAAATGCTGAGCCCTCACTATAATAGAAGCAAACCCATGCACTGTAAGTCTCCCACCTGCTAGCACTGCCATAACTCCTAAACCCCAGGGGTTAGAGACACGATGACTCGAGTGCACCGCATGACAGCATGATTTTAATATACGTGGAAGGGTGAGGTTTTGTTAAACATGCACGCCGGGGTTTCGCAAATCATGCAACTGTGTGTGAGTGTGGTCATGCATATGTCTATGTGTATACTAGCTCAAAGTCCGCTGACAGTGCATCCTATGAAGAAAAAAAAAAGGGCAGAGGCTCGAGTGATCTTGAAATTCTGCAAAATGCCGTCAAGAATAGCTTCGTGTTATGAGCGCGTTTACAGCTTTCAGTCAAACTATTCCCTTACTGATGAATGACTGCAGCACTATGACTTAATTATGACTGCACAGGAAATACTGTCCATCCCTAGTAATGACCCCTATGGCCATCGATAAAAAGGCCTGATAAACGGAGACTTCCTGAGCATGGATGGATAAATACAGCCTGAGTAATGAGACCCAGGCTGCTGAGGATGACAGCTCTGCTCTATATCATATGCTGCTCTGTGGTTCTTGGGTGCCAGTGGAGGGAGGGGGAGGGGGGGGCATGAAGCAAGGTGGCTTTAAAACCTCTCCACAAGTTCGCTCACACACACACACACACACACAGTGGTTGTGTTCTCTGAGAGAAAATAACCTGAAATATCAGAGAGCCGGTAATGAGAAACTCCATTTTCAGTCATCTGCTTCTATCTACGTGACTCTGGGCTGTCAAGTGAAAAGCATCAATCTGAAGAATACAGTGCAGTGGGATGAATCATAAGAGTGTGATTCAGTGTTCTTCAGCATGCGAAAAGTGATACGTGATCTACGCTGCACACGAAGTCAGTCCTTCACTACTAATTAACAGAATAACTGATAAATCCAGCATTTGATTTTTGCTCTGAAGCTAAAAGGCGTTTGATAAACTGGCCACACTCATCATGAGAGTGCCTTGGTTCAGAGGCTTTGCTGTCCTTTAGAGAGGAGACAGATGTTATGGAAGCAAACAGCGCTGTCATTAGCAAGCTCAGCTAAGAGCTCAGTCCACTACAGCCACAGCCCCTCTTTTCTCCCAGCAAGGAAACAGTGTAAAACATTCTCCTAATAGCTCTTCTGCTCTGTGGCACACACAGAAGAGATAGAATAGGAGATGATGTGAAGCAAATATCCAGGGTCAGGTTCAAGTCTGTGATGCTTTCAGGGCACAGTAGGAGGTGAGTTTTCAGTCTGCTGACCAACCAGTGTGAGTGGGTTTCATTCACTTCTTATTGACTTCGGCATGCTGGGAGATTTCACTGCTGAACTGTCATTTCTGTTCAACCACTAGATCATTTCACTCTTTTCCTTACATTATCACCAATTACCTCTTGCTAGACTATATAAATTGATTTTTTTAAGTAGTATTTCCTTAAATCCTTCTTATTATAATTAAGGCTTATGCAAGGATAAGAGAAAATGGTGGATTAAAGGTTGAATTAACTGCAGCGTGTAACACAGGTGAGTCTTCTCTTTCACGAGAGAACCTCAAGAACCTCTGAAACACACAAACTGCTTGATGGGAATGAATATATATACATGTTACACGTTTATGAATTCAAGTTGCCAAATTTATACGATAAGAAAAATCTTCCAGGATTGTTGCCACCTGGTGGTCTTTTACAGGATTACAAGAAACACACACATTTACATGTGTTTGTTTTTATTGTAATTTTCGCACACACTGCTGTTGCTCCCATTAACATTACAAAATGTAAATTTTCAGAACCCAAATTAATTTCTTTTGATATTTACAAAGTGTTTCTGTCATAACCAGTGTGTGATAACTATTATATTATATTATATTATATTATATTATATTATATTATATTATATTATATTATATTATATTATATTATATTATATTATATTATATTATATTATATTGTGGAAGGTCTAAGTTAGATTCTGCCCTGGCCCTATATGAGTGGAGTTTGCATGTTCTCCCCATGTCTGTGGGGGTTTCTTCCCACAGTCCAAAGACATGCACTTACTGGGGTTACAGTAGGTTAACTGGTGATTCATAATTGCCCATAGGTGTGAATGGTTGTCTGTCTCTAGGTGGTGACCTGTATAGGGCGTACCCTGCCTCTCACCCTATGACAGCTCCACCCCCTGTGACCCTGAACAGGATAAGTGGAAGAGAATGGATTAATGCTGTATTACAGTAGTCTGTTAATATTTATTTATATTCTGCGTATATTGCAGTGCTGCTGACTGAAGTTACCACCCAAGTTTCATTGCATTTCTTGTGCAATGACAATAAAGTTTCTTCTTCTTCTTACTGCTTCAAGATGAATTAAGAGGGTAGAAACGAGGTTGTGCCTGGAGCATTCTGGTGTGTGTTAACACAAAGTCACAGTTTTCACACTATATATGAATGCCTGCAAACCTCAATAAACAGGAACAAAGTTGTAAAATACAGCAGTTCAAAATTACTCCAAAATGATTTCATAGACTAAAAAAGTCAAACATATAACTGATTATTGCAGCTGAAGGTGGTGCAGTCTACTGAATCCTACACAGAGTCCATTTTTTCCACATTTTTTCATATGTAAATGAAGAAATACTCAAATTGTTCTGGCTTCCTGATCCTTTTTTACTATGAGGAAGCCAAATTTAACTTAAAGACTTTCTTATTTTTCTCAGGACATTTGCATTGCCATATTTATTATGACAGTATATGATCACTGCACAGACTTTAAAGTTCTTCTCAGTGTTTTTATAGGCACACAGGTGATAAAAACCTTTGTCTACATTAATTTTGCCACTGCTGCAATAGCTGGCACTGGTGAAAGCTTCTCGTGGGGAAAAAAAAAATACAGATTAGTTTGTCAGGTTTGGTTATGCCAATAGGAAATAATTTTAATTGTGCAATCTTTGAAGTGATTTACTGGAAGATTTGTGCTCGGATCCAGGTTAATGAAATGCACAGCCTGATGAGTTTCTTAACTTTCGCTCTTTCTCATTTCCCAAATTGCACTCTTCCCAGCTTAGTCCCTCCCACTGCAGGCGAGGAAGCGACACGAGGACGGAGGAGACGAGGCAAAAGGTATTTAACGAAATTAAGCGTCCTCGCTTTGGAGCTGCATTTTAAAATTATGCCAATTAAATATGACATGTGGCACAGTTACACCATAATTTGTTTTGTTTTAACACAACTACTGCTGCAGCTTAGCTTTTTTACCTCAGATAATAAATACAGCAGTACTTTCTTTGTTTGTTTTTCATATTTGTGGCCACTTTTAATTAAATTCACAATGACAATATTAGACTTTTCTTTTTAATGACACAGTAACAGTGAAGGACAGAGTTTGAGCACCTCAAACACGTGAAACACATAAATAAAAAGCACAAGTTGTTTAGCGTGTCCTCCTCCCACCATGGTCTGATATGTTGAAGGTGCATCCTTGATTATAATTCCTCCCGCTCCCTCCTCTGCTCTCCCTCCGTCAGATTAGGTTTTGCTGCATCCTTCAGCGCGGCATACCGGGTCACAGGCAGGAGGACGGAGAATGGGTGGTAGTTTTGTTTATAAAATCTAGAAAAGCATTTCTGTGATTCCTTCCCGAGGTGCTTGGGTCAACACAGCGTGGTTACAGGGGACACCCTGTGGTCAGAGGGTGAACATTAATTCCTCATCTTACTGGTAATGACAGTGTAGTCTGATGTGTTACTATTTAACTGTTTTAAATAAAGTCAAAGTTGACTTGACTTAAAGGGTTTTGTTAATGTTAAGAAAAACACGTGCCTGTGATGGATGCCTGCTTCTTTTTTTTTATTACTTTTCCTGATCGGACTGCGGTGCAGAATGTTTGTGGGTCACTCAGTGGCCGTCTGTTAATGTTCTGTGACATGTTTCACTGTTGATGCTCAAACACCTGATTGGCCTGCACATCTTCTCTGCCAGGAGGCTCCTTCCTTTAAAACAGCCACTGCTGGACATTCTAACACAACGTTATATACAAATGATTATAATTTCAAAGACTGAGGCAGAGATAGCCTTCTGAACTGGCCTGTGGCCACGTGCCTCACTAAATGGAAATTTCAGTTGGTCTCACAGTTTATCTTCTTTGTGGAAAGTATGAAACCTCCAGAATATAGCAACTGTCATGAGCTGCCCTGAAACATGCAGAGCTCCCTGCTGCAGTGACCCCCTGTGAGTAAGGGAGCAGCTGAATGTAGCTTCTTCTATTTATAATATCCAGAGGCTGAGTGAAATGTTTCAATAATCCCGGTGAAAGTATTCATACTGCCGATCTCTTCCCCCTTCTTTGTTTGTTCGACACTTTGTTTGAAGCCCAAATGCCAACAAAACTGGACACCTTTCCTCCAGCTAAACTGTACTCAGCGCCCGGTGCTGGCTAGCAAATGTTGGCATGCTTAAACTCATGATGGGTGGATGAAGACGGGTGATTGACCTCTGTAATGAGCTCATTATACGCCAGGGAAGCCGGAGGGCAGAAAATAACCAATGGTTCTAGACGAGTGGTGAGAACTGCAGGTGCAGCGGGTTATTTTTCCAGAGTAGCTGGAAAGAAGCAGCAGCTATTCCACACTTAAAGAAAAAGCTCATAGTTTTTGGAAATATACATATATGATGAACCACTTCTGTGTCTGTTTTTTGCTGTTGTGGCCTGTAGAGGCGCTGGCACGTCACTCCATGCTTTTACAAATCTTCTCATATAAATGCACAATCTCTCGTCTCTTTGAAGCCCTGAACTATTAAGAAAATGTGTTGTGGCTCTATGTGGTGCCTAAAAACCCAGGGATCCATAAATATATTTATTACAGGCCTAGTAAATGAGGGAGGTGAAATCGTTATAAATGCACTTTCCTTGGGGAATAAATTATGGCGCAGTGAGACAACTTCCCTACAAAGTCACACCTCTGAAATAAGCATGGAGCTGCCAAATGAGATTTGGGTGTTTTTATTGCTTCTTTTACTTAGTGTGCATTCGTAATTTAGTGCAGGGTTTGTGTTGTGGCACTTTTTGGGGAGCAGTTTTGGATTTTAAGCCTGCTGAAAGTTGGACAGTTGGCGGGATGTTGGGGTTTGAAGCAGCCTCGGGTGAGATGTTTCAGCCGTGGAGGTTAACAGGTTAACATTAACGTCTGCTACGTTTCAAAACACAATAAATACAAACAATAACCTGCTGAAGGATGGTCAGAATCTCACTCTGAACTCCATTTACGGCAGAACTGATGCAGTATGGAAATGACCTGTCAGAGCCGCCGGGTATCCTCTTTTAGAGCTTTTGACACATCTTAAGCTGAACCTCAGTGAGACTTTCCTTCAGGAACACTTAGATTTCCTGCTGATACACTGCACTTCTTTAGCTCTGACAGGCTGTGTGATTATGTAAATGTCTGTGGTTCAGAGTTGACACACACCACACCTCTGTGACAGCGCATGTGTGTATAGAATCGAAATAGTGAATACCACAAGATGTACAGGTGTATATAGAACCAGTTTATTGATCGAGCTGGGGATTGCAGTGGGGGGTTGTGGACCCATTTGACCTCATACTCCCTGCACTGCTTATCAATATAAGTGGCAAATATTGATCCTTTTCAGGCGATCCAGCTGAATTGAAGGGAGCTTTTTTATGTTTTTTGAGTGGTCACAGAAAAACATGAACGATGGGGGAGGAATTTCCTCCAACTTGAGGGGGAGTAATAATTGATTGGCAGGTGGAACCTATGAGAGTACTACACTTCCTGCATGTTCCTCGATCACTGTAATGGGATCAGTGGGTGGTTTGAAGTTATGTGGAATTACTTTAGAGAGTTATTGTACCTGTGCTACTTCAGATCGAGGTCATATCAGTCTCTGTATTTTGTACACTCTCACAGTTACCGCAGTTCTAGTTCGAAATGCATTGTCTTCGTGAAACCTGTTCATTTCCATAACGTCTTCAAGCTCAGAAGCAGTTTCTGTCTAAAACACACATACAGTACACACACATATGCAGGTGGCATGGATTCCACTAGACCCCTGAAGGTGTGCTGTAGTATGTGCAACAGATCCCTTAAATCCTCTGAGCTGTGAGGTGGGGCCTTGTTTGTGCAGCACATCCCACTGATGCTTGATTGAAATGAGATCTGGGGAATTTGGAGGCTAAATCAGCACCTCAAACTTGTTGCTGTGCTCCTCAAACCATTCCTGAACCATTTTTGCTCTGTGGCAGGGAGCATTATCCTGCTGAAAGAGGCCACAGCCATCAGGGAATACTGTTTCCATGAAAGGGCGTACATGCTCTGCAACAATGCTGAGGTAGGTGGTGCGCGTCAAAGTAACATCCACAAGGATGGCAGGACCCAAAGACTCACAGTAGCTTGTGAGTCTTTCCCATAATGCATCCTTGTGCCAGGTGCTCCCCAGGTAAGTGACACGTGTGCATGTAATGTAAAAGATGTCAAAGAAAATTCATCAGATCAGGCCACCTTCTTCCGTTGCTCCGTGGTCCAGGTCTCGTGCCAAAGTGCCCAGTGTCGGTGCTTTCAAACAGACTGACATCCCATCCATGCATTTACTTCTGCTTATGCAACTCAGGGTTAACCAAACCCCACTAACTTCATGTCTTTGGACTGCGAGAGGAAGCCACAGCACCTGCAGAGAACCCATGCAGACACATGCAAACTCCACACAGAAAGACCCTGCCCAGGTGGTGGATTTGAACCCAGGACCTTTTATTGAATCTGAAGTGGTCAACAGGGAAACCTGGCTACATGGATGAGTGCCACTGCACCCAGGCCTTAAACATGGTCATGCAAATGAATACAAAGGGAACCTGGAACTTTAAGCCTTAAGTAAAAAAAACGAAAACAAAAACCTTGTGGTGTTGTCTTCCTTCAACCCTGCTGACCCCAAATGACACCACTTGAGGCAAATTAAGGAGCTAATGAGAGCACCCCCCCCCCATCAAACACACAACAACATATC
>VOQJ01017299.1:3492-14634 GCA_015052665.1 Apistogramma diplotaenia | reverse complement strand
CCTTGAGCTACATTGCATTTGCCCTTGCAGGGGCACCGCGTGTCACTGCTCATCTTATGGTTGGTCTAACAATCCCCAATGATCTGACTGCAGACAGCTGGTGATTACTGCCCAGCGTGCAGGAGAATCCTCGAGGAGCTCGTACCTCGCTGCGATCAAGGGCGCCCACGTAACATTTTGTTATGCATTTGCAAGAATCGAATTTTTCCCACGAGCCCCATCATAGAGTCTCGCAGGTAACTGCTGTCCTAACTGTGATAGTGTCATTTCATTCTGACAACGTGACAGAATGTAGCAGAAACATGAGATAAGATGCAGCTCTGTCCGCGAAACCTGTTTAAAAGACTGACAGAATAATCTGGCTGGACTTGTGTACCAGCGTATACTTACATTAGATCAAACGCTGCTCATCACTGCCGCGGCTGCGGATCGGCAGGGTTGTCAAACCTGAGCTGCACCACGAATCTCGGCGCTCCAGACCTCGTGTATGACATTCGCCCTGAAGAACTTTGACGTTTTTTTTCAACAGTAATTTGTCTGCATCTGTAGACTTAGATTTAAGGTCAGCAACTCACTGAAGCTAGTGGAAGCTCAGCTGCCGTCACTGAACTTGCACGAAGATTAACTTGCTGACATGAAAGACTTTAAACAAGCTGCCAGCACTCAGCTCGCCTGATTGTTTTTGTCAGGCCTATTTTATCATATTTACTAATGCCACTTAGATGTGAAATTCAACTTACTTCACATCAAACAGGGGCAGCTGATGGTAATTGTGTGGTATAGAGCTGTTCAATATTTAAATGTATTTATGAGATCTGCAGAGAAGCTTTTTTGAAACGCAGAAAAACACACATTTGTGTCTGTATGAAAATCTGTCTTTTCGTGTATTCAGATGGTTTTGGTGAAATATGGTGTCAGTGGTGAGCACTGCTGCCTCACAGGAAGAAGGTTCTGGGTTTGAATCCGCTGTTCTGCTTGGACCTCTTTATGTGGAGTTCTCACTCATGCCAGTTCCAAATGTTCGGGAGATAAACCGAGTGAATAAAGCACAGTGTGAATGTGGTAAAATGTAGTTTACAGATTTTTAGTGCTGTATAACTGCCATAACCGTCCATTTGCATTCTGTAAGAATTGGGTTGAAGCTTTGCATCATGGGAGAAGCAGTGTTAATGAGGTCCTAGACTTTAAAAGTGCAGAGTGGGCCGTGGAGTGTCAGGACAAAAAGCCCTCAGAGAATGTCCGTGAACCGCAGTCGTGAAAGATTTGCTCTTTGACTAAAATCGGTTGATCTTCCACGCAAAAGTCTCTAGGAACGAAACATTTGCTTTAAACAGTCTTTTAGGGGTTCGTCAGTAGAGACCTCTGAGCAGTTACTATGTTTCCAGCTGTGCTGAAAAGCCTCATAAAGCATTTTTTTTCTATGTTAAACCTTGGGCACAGCATTAATGTCCCACCTCTCCTGCTTATCATTTCGGAACAAAACTCATTCCAGAATGGATGATACGGCCTTGATATGGGTTTCAGAGCTGGCTGAAAATAAACTAGCGGAAGACGAGCCTGACGCACGATATGCAGACCTAAAGACCCTGGTTTTCATGTGCTGCAGAGCGGATTTGTGAATAGAGAGAACCTCATATAGACTTGGAGAAAGGAATTATACAGATGCTCATTGCAGCTTTAGTTACACTCCCCAGCCTCGGGAGTTACAAGGTGATTTGTTTTTCATGCGCAAATGAATAAAAAGCTCGATAATAACACACACTATGTGCCAGTTGAAACTAAAAATCCAATTACGCCTTAAATTAGTCACCTGCCTGCACGATGTAATAACAGGCAGCAGACTGAGTGTTGTTTGAATTCGTACGTAATGTTTTGTATCACATTTTTTTTCCATTATCACCGCATTTTGCTCATCACCTCTGTTGCAGACTGTTTGGGAAATGCAGGCCAGAAAAATGCAGGACAGAACAGTCATTTCACTTTGGTTTGACCAACAATTAGAGTGAAATCACTTATAAGTTTGAGATTTGTCTCCGTTCTCTCCTCTACCTTATTCAAAATATATACATTCATTGGTCATTTTATTAGGTACGGCTATTCAACTGCTCATTAAAGTAAATATCTACAAGCAGCGACTCAGTGTATTTGGGCACGTAGACATGCTCGCGATGACCTGTTGGTGTCCAAACCGAGCATCAGAATGGAGAAGAAAGGTGCTATAAATGGTGGTTGGAGACAGACAGGCTGACCAGTGTTTGAGTAAGCAAGGATCTGCTGGGATTTTCCTGCACAGCCTTCTCTAGGGTTCACAGAGAATGATCCGAAAAGGAAAAAAAAACAGGTCCAGTGAGCAGCAGCTCTCTGGGCAAAAAACGCCTTGGTGATGTCAGAGATCACAGGAGAATGGCCAGAGTGTTTCAAGCTGAGAGGAAGTAGATCATATAACCACTTGTTGCAACCCAGGTATGCAGAAGAGCACGTCTGAACACTGAACACAGCAGAAAACACCCCCTCCTGTGGGCTATAAGAACAGGAAATCAAGGCTGCAGTTTGTACAGCCTCACCAAAATTGGACAGGAGAAGATTGGAAAGATGTTGCCTGGTCTGATGAGTCTCCATTTCTGCTTTTGGATGTTGGAATCAGAATTTGGTATAAAATACACAAAAGCATGGCTTGCATCAATGCTTCAGGCTGCTGCTGGTGGTGTAATGGTGTGGGGGATATTTCTTGGCACACTTTGGGCCCCTTAGTACCAACTGAACATCATTTGAATGCCACATCATACCTGCGTGCTATTGCTGACCGTACCCATACATTTATGACCACAATGTGCCCATCTTCTGATGACTGCTTGCAGCAGGATAACATGTCATATCACAAAATTCAAATCATCTGAAACTGGTTTCTTGAGCATGACAGAGTTCACTGTACTCACATGGCCTCCTCAGTCACCAGATCTCAATCCAACAGAGCCCCTCTGGGATCAGATGGAAGAGAAGATTGGCATCGTGGATGTGCAGTCGATAAATCTGCAGCAGCTGTGTGATGCTATCATGTATCTCTCTTTCTGTCTTTGCTTCTGCTCATACTGTGCTGTATTATCTCGATCAGCAAAGCCTAAAACTCCCGATAATTACCTTACTGTAGGTCTCTCTCTGTCTCTGTAGTGTCCAGTGTGCAGTTTTCTGAGTACATTAACAGATGACCACTCGTGCTTATCTTCAGACTCAAAAACAAGGGTTCTGTTAAACAGCTTTTGTTTGGTTTTTTTACAGAGAAAATGACACCCATGTTTACATCCCAATCTGGACTTTTAGAATATCATGTATTTGATTTTATTGTATGCAACTTCCACAGAAAACGAACCCAAACAGTTGTTTTATTCTATTATCACACCTGGGCATTGACAGACTGCATCTTATTAACACACTGGTGAAGCGCACCGTTGCACTGGCTGAGTTATTTATTTCTTTTTCATGAACTTTTGTTCGTGCGCTTTGAGAAGCATGCACTGAAGTAAACGCTCACCAGAGAGCCACATGTGGCTAATCCACGGATTACAATTGTCGCCAATAAATGTGCTGTTTGTTCTTGTTTGATTAATGTTCGCTAAAAGCTGCAGCGCAGTTGTTTAGGGGGAGATTTGTTTCTCCAATAGCAAAGTGAAATTTAAGATTTGTGACCTTGCTGATTGTACAAATTCACAACTAATGGAAGTGGAAAAAGTGGTGGTGCTGGTGGTGGAGGAGGACAAGAGTTATTATTTAACACTTTTGTTAATATTAAAATGACAAACCCTTTTTTAATTAAAAGCCTTAAGTGAAGGTTTTTAAATGTGAGTGCAACACTCTCTCTATTTGGTTTACGCTGGTTTTTTTTGGCAAAGAACTGGATCTTTTTAAAACCTCAAGTGTTTTATCTTTAAACTCAAAGCAGCGAAGAAGCGAGCACAGCTTCGCTTTTCTGTTGCTGCCCATCTTTTTAAATCCACACTGATAATATGGAGGTTGTGCACAGGGAGTCAGGATCGTGAAGGGCTGCAGTGATAGGAGGAAGTACATGCTGTAGGTTGTTTGGCTTGTTCTTCTGTGTGCTTGGTACTGTATATCACACCTCCTGTTAGCGTCTGATTCCCCCCTCCATAGTCCTGTTCTCCATGCATCCAGAATCTTAATTCCCCGCTCGTTGCCCCAGCTTATTCTACCATGATGATAGCAGCAAGCGCCCTTTACTTCTGCTCACGCTCCCTTGCACATTTTTCACCAAGCTGCTTTTTGTGTGTGTGTGTGTGGGTGTGATTTTTGGGTCCTGTTTCAGAACCACTTGATTTCTTCACCCTGAGAGTTGCTGTGGAGCAGATTAAAGGAGCAGGATTTTATACAGGGGCGACACACACATGAATGCACGCAAGCTTGGACACAAGCTTATTTTTGCTTTGTGAGTGAAAGAGGCTTTTTTTTTTGTTTGTTTGTTTAGTGGGCACAATGTTGTAAAATGCAAATATGTGCGTGATGTATGAAAAGCAAGAAATATGTTTTCATACAACAAAAGGATTCTGAGGAGGGAAGACAACTAAAAAGAGGAAGCAAACTGACACAGGCACAGCACCAGGAAGCTGGTGCTCTGGCATAACAAACCATAACGTGGCGTTTTCTGCTTCGAGTGAAGTTTCCGTGTTTCTGCCACAGCGCCTTAAAGGAGCAGTTCAACAGTTTGGAAAATACAGTCATGTGAAAAACTAAACATGACCTGTTTCACCTTTAAGGCTTTACTGTATGTATCAGGACATAACAGAAAATGACCTACCAGGACATATTACACCATGTTATTATTTATCTGACAGAAAAGCTACATTGTGAAACACCTAGCACACCCTAGTGTGAGTTAGTAACTGTTTTCTGTGACTTTATCGTCTCTCAGATTAACTTGTGAACAATCTTTCTTATTGTCGATTTTTTGGAAACGACCCTGTAGCCCCTCCCAGATATACATAATATACAGCAGCTTCTTTCAGATCATTGCTGGTTTCTTTCCTCCTCAGTATTGTGTTGACACACACCTGAATGCTCCAAAACCTCACACTTGCTGATGATCAATTAATCAAGTGCATTTGATTAGTATTTTATTATTATTTTATTTTGTATATATTGATTTAGCATTTCTTAGAACTTTGCATGAACCTTTGGCTGCTGGCGCGCCTGAGTTTCCCCTTTGTGGGACAATAGAGGCTGTTCTTGTTCTTATTCTTATTATCAGCTCCTGGCTGCTTCTTACTGTCTTAATTCCTATGGAAGCAGTAAGAATGTACTTGTTTTTTTATACATGCTGCTTCTGCATTTTGTCTTAATTTATGTTAAATAAATAATGAGACAGTGTAATATCTCATGTGCTCACCTACAGTAAGTGTTGTATTTACTGAGGTTAAGACCCGGGAAGGCTCCGATATGTAAAACCTTGGAAATGAAAGAGGGTGTGCTTTCTGTTTTTGCCGGACTGTTGCTGAAAGACTCACTCCAGTATAATATTCCTTAACTAGGGAATATGTGCCTTTATGTCCATGTGTAATACCTGGAATTGTAAGACCTCTTTCTGTATTGCCATAATCTGATGCTTTGGTATTGCCTAAGGAGCCTTCTGTGTATTTCTAACAAACCAGCAGTGTTTGACCTCACAAAGACTTCTGGTATCTTCTAAACATCCTCTAAAATAATAACTTGTGGCAGTCAGTGACCGAGACAAAGCTAAATTAGCCTCACTGGTCCTGCTCCGTGTGCCCAGTATTTTGTGTTTAATTCTTTTAGGTTCTGGTTTCATCCACTTCTGTTATGTTTATTTTGGTTTGAGTTTTCTGTCCTGTTACTGGTTGTTTACATATCGATTGTTCCCTGTGGTCCTGTTTGCCCCGTGTCCCTGTGTTCTGGTGTCTGTCCTGTCCCTCCATCATGTCTCTGGTCACAGGTGTTTTTGTTGTTGTTTATTTCCTGTGCGGTGTGTCGAGTCTGCGTCTCTATCTCCGTCTAGTTGTTTCCTGTTTTACTTTGACAGTCCCTTGTCCCATGTGCTTCGTGTTTAGTTTTGCTTCCCCTTGTCTCGTCATGTCTTGGTTTTCCTCCTGCTGTGTGCTGTCAGCCTGTCAGACGAAGTGTATTCTCCAGTTTATTCTGCTGGCCTGTCCAGTCCTGAGTTTCCACACCATCTCCAGTGCTCTGCCTGCCACAGCGGGACATGACCGGATTGTGACCCCAGTAAATATTTGCCTAGTTTATGGTCTCAATTCAATCAGTGCTTTCAAAATCTCTTTGTAAATGATGGTCCACAGTCTTGAGCAGAGCATAAAGCAGAGGGTGCTTTACTGTGTATGTCTGTGCTCCTGAGTCGGCTCCGCCCCTCACTCGTTTGACGCCATCATTTACACTATGACTTCACTTGCTCGATGTCATAGCAACTGAGTCCATCTTTTATATACAGTATATAAGTAATATTATAAGACTTCTATTTGACCTCATGGGCAAAACTATTCATGGACAGTGGATGTCATCCAGAGCTTGTTCAGCCTCCCAGTCAGAGTTAAATTAAAAGAAAGCCAGCGCTGTTCTCATCAGCGAGAAAACAAGGCGAGACAGAAGTGAGCTGAAGAGCCAACCTACGCAGCCCGTCACACATGCAGTTCTGCTGACCATTTCTTTGGATTAATTGGATTTACTTGTGGTAAAGACATGCAAAGGCACCGAACCAAGTGCACAGCATTAACTACAACTGTGTCATACACTTTCAAATAACTGAATTAATTCTTTATTTCATTGTTTCATTTTTATATATTGAAAAAAATGTTTGCTTATGAAATGCAGCATAAATTCATTCATATAAACACAATACGAAGATCTGGAAAGACTGCCAGCTGACAGTCTGGCTCTTGGACGTCAGCAGCTGAGCCCAGGCTTGTGTGGTGCATTAATGCATGTTCACAATAAAGGTTTTGTCCCTTTTGATTTCCTTAAAAGGAAAAAGAATGTAGTTTTAATTTGGAGGCGTAAAACAGATCTATTTAAAGAACAAAATCAGAATGTTAACAGTATTGTTTTAGTCTATGCAGGCCAGGTAGAAATCAAAGTATACCTGTATCAACTCCTGGACTCCTGTATCATCTTAGTAATTAACTACTGTAGCCAATATATTACAGCATAGTGTAAATCCTGACATGCCGGGTTTGGTATGATACCCCAGGATTGACATTAGCCCCGTGTGAATACCGTATGAAACATTCCTGCAATGCCGCTGCATCTTGGAGAATTTGCCACAGTTCTTTAGTGGATTTATGCCGTCTCTCTTCATGTAATCCCAGACTGAATCCATGATGTTGACTTCAGTAGTCTATGGGGGTCTTTGCCATCTGCTGCAGGACTCCTTTGAGTGCCTGATGACTCCGAGCTTCCATGATGGTTTAGAGTTGTAAAGTACTCTAAACTGACTGCATAAATGGTGCATTAGAACACGGTACACTCAGTGAATGCTGTTTCCTTAAATTAATAAATGACTGTCAGGTTAAAGTGAAAATCTGAATCATGTAACTAATTAAAAAAATCCCATGTATAATTTTTCCTTCCCTTGTATCCAAGAAACTTGATCTACATTTCTGAATCTGCTTTCAATTTTCTAAATTTTGAGGAAAAAAAATTTCAAAGGAAGAAGATATTTAGTTTTGAATATAAACACCAAATGGAGTGACCTCGAAGCTAGCAAAACATCACTGTTTCCAGCGCTTCTGGTTATCTAAAGGACAACCTGTTGTGAATGTTTTTGGGTAGTTTGCCCACTCATTCACTGTCATGGCTTTTTTCAGCTAAAAGCATTCATGGCATCTCTAATCAGTAGCACGGGACTCATGTGTTGGCCTTGGTACAGCTCCCCGGTGTACCCTTGTACTTCAGCTGACCCTTTGTAGCCGCTTCGCTAGATTTTCTCATACTTGAAATGAAAGTTCATAAAGTGCAGAAAGTGTATTATCTGCACTTTCACAAGCACCCATCCACTAACTCCGGTATTTTACCTAATTTTGATTTAAACACTGAACATTTCGATGTGGCGTATTCTTAGACAGCGGTCTGCTAAAATCCATGCAACGAGACCGTGAACACAGCTGTCTGTTGTGAGGTAACCGCAAATGGCATCTTTTTTTGTATTGTTTATTTCATCCATTATTCACCACCATGCTGTGTGTGCATTAATGCGTCTGGGAAACAGTACAGTTGTCACCTTTCCATGAGCCGTTTATATGAAAACAAAAACAAATGGATGGAAAAGGGAAGCAGTTTTTAATCATTTTTTGACCTAGTTGGGGGGGGTATTACCACCTGTGATCTTATAACAGCTGCTCTTTTCTTCCTTTATCAAATGTCTTTGTCATGCCTGTGGATTGTGCAAAATGCAAAACCCTGTAAGACAAGACTGTGTCACCTCAAACTAGCCTTGGTGTCTTAACTTCTTTTAGACTAACAAAGGAACATAATGTTTATAATGGGAATAGGCTGGGATGGATGCATGTGCCAGTCCAACACCCCCCTGATGTTATGTGCATCTAACATGCATCCAGCAACATTTTATATCAATCAAACCATCATTTCTGTCTGAACATAACCAAGTAATTGTTGTGTAAACATAATCCAACCTTAACTACGCTGCTGTCGCCTTAAAAGTGTTTTTATTACTGCTTTAATTAGGGAAATTACAGCATGCAAGGATAAATATCATTTTCATGTCAGAATTGAAAATATTTTCCCAATGCATGTACTTTTAGCAATACGCACATGAGCATGTAAGATGTCCGTACAGCTTTACGTTTATCTGCAATTTACGAGCAACGACCATTTATCCCGTACAGTATGTGAGACACGGTGCTGCTCCCATTTCCAGCCATGTGCAGCGCTCACAAATCAGCCAACGAAGTGGCCCAGGCTGTGCGTACATACTGTCGAATTTAACCTAGATTACTAGCAGCAGTGCTGTGCCAGTGACCTCAGTTTGTTGTTGCAGACCCCCATGCTGCATGCTGCTGAATGGATAATGCAACACAAAAAACACACATGTTCCCACATACGTGTACATGTTTGCATTGCACATTTTATTCAATTTATAAGAGTATAAAAAAAAAAACAGGTGTTCATTAATTCAGCTGTAGAGACATTAAATGTAAAGAATCTATCAACATAATTATACATAGGTGTGAACAAATAGACCAGTTCAGCAGATAATATCTACATTAGCTGGAGTAAATAATTCATAGTGTCAGCCTTGTTAATATTTCATATGTAAAGATAACTGCCTCTGGCTAACGGCTGATGTGAATAACTGTGCTAATCTAACAAGGCTTCCTCTGTTTTCTATACCTCGCTAAATGTTTATTTAAATGCAGTATTTATCTTAATATTCATTAAACATATTCATATATTGGTAAAGGACTACATATCTTTTATTTTTTGCCCCTGAGGATTGATTGCTAAGTACTCAATGATGTATACCCATACTCACAATGTCTCTGGGGACCAGCCCAGTATGATCAAATTTGTGCCTGCTGTTAGCCATCAAGCTGCTTCTTTGCCCAAGAGTAGTTGCTGAGGTTGGTGTGAATGTGCTTTTGTGGTTGTGTGTGTAGATTGAATCAGTTCAATCTTCCTGTGTCCACTGAAGTAAGCGTATCTGCAGATATGCATCTCCTATCTGTGATATTCAGTGCGTCGCAGGCTTTGTTTTACAGCGCCCAAGAAGAATATTGTTGCTGGGACAACAACTAAATAAATACGAAGCTGTGTTCTGCAAGGCTAGACCACCAGTTTTTGTTGTTTTTGTGGATATTATGTATAATACACTGTACATGTAATTGCTGCAGGACAGCAAAAGGACATGAGCTGGCAAACTTGTTTCTGTACAGTACAGGACAATAACGAGAATACAACCAGTTGGGAACCAGTTGAGTCAAGTTGCAAAGACACAGACAAGCTATATTCATCAGCACAGATTGAATGCAGTTTTTTCTGCATTTAGAAATTAGTCTGCAATTGTTTGCAAACCTTCAACAATCAGTCTGAGAGTGATTGCAGTCGGCCCAAGACAGGCAGTGACTGTTTGGAGACAGGTTGCTTCCCACCAGATGACCTGCGGAGTACCTTTGTGGCTACCCAAAGGTTGAGGATCTTGCAGGCTCAACCTCTGGGTCCCTGAATGTGAAAGAATTCAGTGCAATCACCGGGCACCCACTCAGCACCCACTCAGCCATTTGTTTTTCCTAGTTGTAAGGAGGTTGCCATCCTATTTTTACTCTACCGTGACTGAGACTTTGGTTAATCCACATGCCACAGCTTGAGCTAAACACAGATAGGTCTGTGTATTGTTCTGAACAGACATGAAAGACGTGCATTTGTTTAGGCATTTTTCATTAAAATAGACAAACTGGCTTGTATTTTATTATTTTTTGTCATTTAAGATTTTCTACTTCAGTTTTTGAGATATTCAGACAGCCCATGCATGCACATTCAGCTCTATAAGCATTTGGACCGTGTCCATCACGTCCTCTAAAAATGAGACACTGGCTATAAAAATGGTTTCAGTTTTTAAGTAGCTAGTATAATAGATTAGTTTAACCCCTTGAATTAAATCTAAAAGCCTGCACTCCAGTCGCATCTTGATCTAAAATCCACTGTGCTGGTGTTCAGAGGCTAAATTAGAGAAATTGTCATTGTCCAAATACTTATGGAGCTGACTGTATGCAGCTGCAATCAGACAGAGAGCTCATAGCAAACATGCTCCATTTTTCTTTGTCTTTGCCTTTGTGAGCGTCTGTAATCCTCCACCTGCCGCAGTCTCTGGTGGCTGTTTAGAAGAAAACTGTAAACACCAAATTACTCCAATCAATAGAAATTTAAATAATTCCATTATGTATAGCCCTAAGTGTTGACATCAGTTTATGCCATATGCCCCAGTCTGGCTCTGTGGAACAGCAGTCTGCTCACAGGTAACTGAAAAACAGAAGTAAACATTTAAATAAACAAAGTTGATGATAACGTGGGTTTCATCAGAAATGAAAGCTTTTGAGGAGCCTCTGAATAAGAAGCTGCATAAAACTATCTACAGGCATTTTAATTCATTAT
>VOQJ01017298.1:7124-21852 GCA_015052665.1 Apistogramma diplotaenia | reverse complement strand
CGCGCCCGTGGCGAGGTAATACACGATGGGGACAGAAGAGGGGGGGGGGGGGGGTGCATGTATTGTTTTCTGTGTCACAGGACGGAGAGACAGGAGACGGAGTACACGCATGTTCCCTCTTGTCTGCTCTGCAGCGAGGCCACGTAAGTAAACACTCGGCCCCCCGGTGAACCGTTCACTGTGCAAACACACACCCAGACACTCAGAGCACACACTCACTCCTGCCCGGGTGTTCTACTTCCTTTGGTGTTTTTGACTTTTAGCTGTAATGAAAATGAGTCAGAAATAGGTGGCCTACTTTCACTCCAAACCCTCTAATACAATGAAAAACGTCATCCCTGCCATTTCTTCCATGCTTGAGTGTGACTTACGTGTTATAGTTGAAAGGCTAAGGACCGGACCGAGCAGGATGTTGAGGTAAGTAACATGTGACTATCAACGGGAAAAACAATCATGCTGGATAATGTCTCCGGAGCCCATTCCTGAGCCGGGTTCTGTCTCTCTTGTTAAGAGGGAGTTTCAGAGGCCCTTTGGATTGCTGAGCTTTCTCTGTACGTATTGTACGGCCTTTTCTTTACCACATAAAGCACGCTGACAGCTCTGCTTGTTGTAACTTGGTGCTTTATAAATACAACTGAATTGGATTGAATGACTCCAATCTGTGGGAAAAATGTTTGACCAATGGCAGCACACAGGAGAAGACTCTGAGATGCTCCTCAAGGGCAGAAGAGAGTATTTTGGCTAAAATGCCTCTCCAGGACGATTGAGTGTTTTTATTGGCTGCTAAGTGTTGGGCCTTGCTGCATTATGGGAGAACTTTTATCATAAGTGGAAGCTCTCAGAAATCACATGGTAATGAGCAATCAAGTAATCCTTAAGTTGAGACAAAGAACTGGAGCGAATGACACAGACCGAAGGATTGTTACGGGAAAAGAAACGGGCTTAAACACGTCCAGTTTCACACCACCACGACGACGACTATCAAGGATATGAAACTGAGTTCAGTAAAGCCAAACAAAATATATTCTTCATGCAGCAACATGAGACACGGATGAGGTCAGCTGTTTCCAGAGTCTGCAGGATCTCAGAACATCAAAACATCAGAGATGAGCAGAATTCCATCAAAGAAAAATGAAGAAAGAAAGCCTGTTTCTGGGAGGGAAGTTTTCAGAAGACCTGGAAAATTCATCTGCACTAACAGACCTGAGGCCTGTAATAAGAAGCAGGATTTGAGTGGTTTTCCAGTGTAGCTTATGCTGCAGAACTAACATACGTTCTAGATTAGAGATCAACAGGAACAAAATGACCTCAGTGCATGTAACGCAGGAGGTTTAACAGGTCCCCCTCCTCATGTCAACATGGCTGTAGCTACATTGATAAACACAGTTGATAACTCTATGCCAAAGGTAGCCCGGGTACCTTTCCATCATATGGATTCACTTACTATAACATCAGGAGAAGCTGGTTATCAACTCGTTAAGTTAATCCAGGATTTCCCAGCATGCTCACATGAACGCGGCGGTGCTGGTGGGGTCTGACCAGACTCACACTGATAAGTGTTCTGACAGCAGGAAGAGGAAGATAAAAGTATAATATTAGAAAAACTTAAAGAGGTTAAATATCATATAATATAGACTGAAGTAACAGAGCTGCTGCAGGCGACTCAGCGGTGTGAATGTGTGTGACCGGAGCTCCACACTACTTTAGTTTCACACAGGCTGCAGGAACGTGCGAGCGCTTTGAATGCTGGGAAAGAACTGCCTTATTATTAAAATTCAGAATGAAATCTGAAGCCAAGAAGGAAAGCTGACAAAAATGTGTGATTTTTGTGATTCAGCAGACTCGGATGGATTATCAAATATTTAATTAAACTAATGTTTAAAAGACAGTTTTCATTTGCATGCTGTGAGAGTAAAGAACAAACATCAAAAACACAACTGGATACATTTAAGGTAACGAGTTAGCGGTTCCTTAGCCTAACGAAGGAGCCTAGAAACAAGCAGCAACTAGTTTTTGTGTTTTTTCAGTACAATGTAACTAAAAGGATACTTAAAGGTAGCTTATAGGAGACATTATGAAAATGTGTCTTTTTTTTCCATCTAATGAAGAACGAAATATAGTCTTTCAACTAATCTGGCAAAACTTGCAGAAGCCAACAGGAATTAATGAGTTTTTCTTCAAAGTTGTGCTACTAAAGTTGTAGCAATATCATAGTGCCCTTGGGCCTGGCAGCGTCACTCTGAGCCGCACACGTCCTCAGTGCGAGTTCTTTAAGGAGCAGCATTAGAATGCATCATCACGTCGTTGCCCTGGTGATCAGCCAATTTAGGGATTAAATGAGCCCAGCGAAAGGCAAGTGAAACATTGTTTCAGAGCAGCACGAGCGTACAGTTACAGTCAGCTTCATATTAATATATACAAGCACACGCTAACACATACAGGTTATTACATTCATTTACTCTAACTGGTTTTTAATACAGCCTGCAGCGTCCATCATCTGAAACAAGTGCACGGCGTTAAGGTGTGTGTGTGTGTGTGTGTGTGTGTGTGTGTTGGGATCTGCCTGCACATACGAACATGTGTGTGTTACATGAAGGGAGCTTCTATATGCTGCTATAGTCTCTCGCCAAGTCTCATTTACACAAAGTTGCTCACCAAACAGAGGATGAATAATTCTCTTTGAGTCTCACATCCCTCGTATCCTCCTTCTCTTCTCACTTCTCCTGCTCGTCTTCCTCTACCCATCTCCCCCCCTCTCATCCTCCTCATCCTCCCCCCACTGTACAAGATCTCTGGAGGATCTCTCTCTCCCGTTTTTTCTAATAAGAATTTTTTTTACGGGAGCAGCAGCCTTGAGACGCTCTTCCTCCAGGCTGAGATGGATTTATGATGTGCTGTCAACTTGCGAGGAGAGAGGGAGAGAGAATAAGAAAGCACAGTAAACATGTTTTCCTCCTTCCTACCATAATTTGAGGGGGTGGAGGGTGGAAACAGGGAACACAGCTGGGTCCTTTTTCATAATCCTTTGCATTGAAAACCAAAACAAGAAAACATGGTGATGCAGAGAAAGGTGAGGCCTGGTCAAAGCCGTGTCTTCTGCTGAATCTGGAGGGTTGATGGGATTGTGGAGTGTTTAAGAAAGGCACAGGAGGGTGTGTGTGTGCTGGCTGACTGCTTGAACTTTAACTAGACATCACTGCAGGTGCAGGAATGTTTCACCTGCTGCAGGAGAGCATTTAGGACGGCTGCCTCGGTGCTTTTGGCACGACTCGTTAAAAAACAGGCAGCGCCTGAAACTATTTATTTCATCACTTTATTCCAGTGTTATCAGCCCATTGAATTGCTATTATTAGTTCATATTCCAACTGATACTGCCAGCTTCCAGCTTCCTACACCAACTTGCAGGATCAGTAGGCAGTTATCACCTCATTTAATGGTGGTCGTGCCGCCTTGCTGAACAGGAATAATGGGCAGAGTGTTTCCACTTTACCGGCAGCGTCGGGGCGAAGGAGGGACGCTGGTCGAGGAACTTTGACTTGAGAGGAAGACACACCTTTGCACTTTTGCATGTTAAGGATTCTGCCCCATGTTTAATAAAGGGAACAAAGCACTTGGTGGAATGCAGACTGAAGATAAAAGTTGAACAGATGAACATGCATCAGATTAATCAGAAGTACCTCCACCACTCACTCCGAACCCTGCTGAATGGACTGCAAAGTAACCACTCTTTGTCTTCCTGAGCACGGTGTTAAATGTGTCCTGCCCACTCACAGCTGACAGCCAAGCTGTGCTATGTGCTGAGGAGGCTTTGCATATGACAGATTTAAAAGAAAAAAACTTTATTTTATGTGCCGTGCTTCACGATGAGCACCCCCTGCAGATCAAACAGTGGCTTCCTTCTTTCTCTTTATCGCCATTACTATCTAGCACACTTTGACACTTCAAAGTCTGTATTAAGAAAAATCCTGCACCATGGGAGCTGCATGCGACTTTGTAGCAAAGTCATGCTCAGAGGATGCATAGCATAGCATGCCGCGCAGAAGATGGCATTTCACAATAATATAAACACGCGGTGCGGCTGCAGCTCAGGAGGTGGAGCAGGTGGTTCGATTCCAGTCTGAGTGCCACAGCGGGCAAGATACTGAACCCCACTGCTCTCAGACGTCTCCACTGAACGTGTGAACGGATAAAGGAGACGTGTTGTATAAAGAGCTTTGTATCCAAGTAGAGTAGAAAAGCACTATAAGCACCAGTCCATTTACAACGATGTCATCACTGCCACAAGTCTGAAATAATAGTAATAGCACCCATGTTATGGAGCATGGTGGCTGAGCATGGCTGAGGATGGCTGAGCATGGAGGGCTCTGCTAACAACTCTGATCCTCCACTGTGACATCTCCCTGTTTCTCTCGCACACACTCACTTGTCAAGTGAATATTATCTGTCATTCCCAATTTGGACCATTGGACTGACTAAATGTATCGTCAGGACTTTCCATCACAAGGTGGCAAAAAGTGCCGTTTCATCAGATGCTGCTGCCGTAGTCAGGATACACACAAGGTGCTCGTTTCAATGCAGTGGCCACAGCAATATGGAAAGGCAAGGGAAAGAGGGGCTGCACTGGGAGGAAGGGCTTTGTTTTCACCTTCATGTCACCGGCAAAAGTAAATGTGGTGGTTCACAGAATTCATGGAATGGAAGCCTGTATATGCAAATGTGTGTTGCTGTATACACAGATACTCAGTGCAGATACACAGATACACAAGATACTACTGAATTATTATTTTTCAAAAATAATGTTTTCAGAGGCGAGGCATTTGGCCCCAGTTAGTGCTCCATCTTCATTATCAGGGACCAGCATTAACATGATTTTAATTAAAAACTACATGTCAGAAAGGTTACTAAAAATCCTTCAGTCATTAATATATTATCATTAATACAGTCTGAAGGGTTTGTATGAAGTGAAAAGACTGAGCCAGCAGGTTAACATCATTCACTCGCTGAAAGCCAGATTCACCTGAGTCTTTGTCTTGAAGCAGTCATCCTGAGACGCGTGCTCCACAAAGTCCTCAGGCGAGCTGAGTGAAATTATCTCACTTCGGCACGCGATTTTATTATTTATTTTACATAATAACAGCTGCATATGGAGCCGCTCGCTGCTGACCGAACGCTTCCCTCAGACCTCTTATTGCTGTGCTGCAGACATGACAGAGTCACAGGTCCCTGAAACCAGGCCTGCAAGAAAGAAACAAGAAGAAGAAGAGGAGGAGAAAAACACCACTCTAGCATTCCCTGATTTGCCCAGAATGCTGGTTCCCATAGTAACGTGGGGCAATGATAAATTAGCCCATTGGCGCTAAGGATTCTGCTCACACACCAGCCCTGCCACACTCATACTTTCTGTGCTGCCTCTCCAGCTCCATTTTTCCATCCCTCTATGCAGCAGCAGCCTCGGTCACATGGCTGCTTATTCCAAAACAAAGGGACAGAAACACGACGTGCGCCGCAAAATGAAAGAAACAAGTATTTTAGCTCATAAAGAGTCGCACTGTGGTCACGGTACTGAGGACATGTGGATCAGTGCGGTGACAGCCGAGTGTTCATGCTCAGCCAGCATCCTTCTGCACGGTGTTCAGGCGTGTTCATGGGAGCAGCTTCCCAAACAGGTGACGCCTCAAACTAATCAGAGCTTCTGTGCCTCTGTTATATAGGTAAGTAAAGGTTTCATCTATTGTCACAAGATATTATCATTAATAAATGAATATCTTCTGTCCTGCTGGAACACAGGTCACCTTTATGTGCAAATCAGTTCCAAACTAAATACATCCACTGCTGTCTTTATGAGGACCAAAAAACAGGAGAGAGATGAGAATTACTTTGGGTAGATGCCAGACGACATAATCATACCATTTTCCTAACTGACATAATCATATTGTACCTGCAACACTGATAATAATCTGACGGAGCAAACACCTGTTCTGTCCTCTCTGCTTCCTCGTTTTTACTCAGCTGTCTCTTTGACTTCTGCTGAATTCCTGTTCCATAATCCTCCCAGAAACATCTTTAAGCTCCAGAAGTCTGTTCCTGATCAGTTGGGTGTTACTGCCACACAGTCCAGGCTTCTATCCAGCGGTTGATTGGCCGGCGTTGCGCCTTGTTGAGGCGCTGTTGTGCCGGGCTGAGGATTTCACCGGCTCCGCGGTTAGCATTAGCGCGCTAATTAGCATTAACATGCTAATGCTAACACTTTGCACTCTGCTGAAAAAAGGAGGAGCCTGACACTTACTGAAGGTTTGTTTCTTTGTTTATTTTAATATTTTGGATGTGTTTTCATGTACTTTTACATATCTGGAAGCTTTTTAATGTGTTTTAGCTCTGGCTTCACTGACCTCCATATTTGAAGCTATTCTTGCACTATGCTGCCAATCACTCATCACTTATGTCAACATCTATTATTCTCTATGACATAAAGAGTCTCTGCGTCATCTGTTGCTTCGTACATTTCGCCTCCAACCAGTTAGTTACAAAAAGACAACGAGTTTACCAATTGTGCTAATAAGCAAATAAATGAAAAGTGGAGATTAATTTGCTGAGAGCAGAGCTGCATGTGTGATCTGAATGTTAAGCAACTTCTACATCCAGCATGTGAAAAGTACATCCCTGATTATTATATTGTTGACTCCTGATCCAACATACACACGCCAATCAAAGAACAACAAATGAACAGCAGCAACAGAAAATAATCAGATAAAAGGAGGACAAGTCCAGCGTGCCAGGTTCAGGACGAGATGAGATGAGACTGCTTTCTGGCTGCAGCCACTCTCTTGGCATCAGCCGCTGACAGTGTGTTACACTCACGATCACCTTGAGGTCATTGTTTGACTGCTGCTTTCAGGATGCTTACAGCGTGTCGGAGCATCACCTCAATTAGCATATAAAGTATGAGAGAGATCTATCTGTGTTTTCTCACTCATCTGCCTCTCAATGTTTCTCCTGCTGTCTCTTTCCATCTTTGTAAAGGACCTGTTTGTTTGGTAATGGGTTTACATGAAGAACAGATGAAGCTGTGAGCATCTGAGCCAGCAGAGCATGTGCACTGCTTTCATTTGACGGTACAAGGGAACCAAAACTACCCAGAGACACATCTACATGTACAAACTGAGATGTTAGAAGGCGGTGGTGTGAAGCCGCCACTGGAATCACGTTTCTCTGTCTGACCCGATGGATGAGTCTGGGTTTGGTGGTTGCCAGGGGAACAGTACTTGTCTGGTAGGATTGTGCCAAGTGTAAGGTTTGGTGGAGGGGGGGTTTGTCAGGAGTTGGGCTCAGCCCCTTCGTTCCATGGAAAGGAACTCTTAATGCATCAGCACACCAAGACATTTGGGACAATTTCTTGGAAGGTGAAGGAAAGGCAGCAGGGGTCCCCCTGTGGTGACCAGGCCCCTCGGGGCAGTGACCCCCAAACTGGGAAAGCAGCTTCAGCAGATTCCAGGAACAACATCCGAGAAGAGTGCAGTCCTGGGAACAGCTAAGATGCTGAAAATGACCCTCAACCTAACGGGCCTCCGGTGGAGGACCTTCAGGAGCTTGAAGGATATTTTATATACATAAATGTATGTGTGTGTAAAATAATATAACAATAATACCGTGGACTTAGTGTTCAGGAGGCCACAATGGAAGCACATCAGGTGATGGTGCAGTGACATCCCTCTTTGGTTGCCTCAGCCTGCTTACAGCTGCTGCCCATCCTTGAGCCACTTTGTGACCCTTTATTCTCCTTTTCGAGCTGAATCTGACTTCATCAGCATCAGATGGTTTAACCAAGGTTCTCGCAGCTGCTCGCACCAGCTTATCATTTTTAACTAAGTCTGTGTAAGGTCAGGGAGGTCCAGTGTCATGGTGCCAAATGTAAATTACCGGTGATAAAATAACTTCTCAGGTCTGCAGCTGCAGGTTCTCCTTTTCTCCTACACGACCAACATTGTCATCTGATGCAGCTCCTCACATCAGTGGCAGTCACAGCACCACTGCTCTCCACCCTCGCCCGCTCCGCCGCGGTTACAGCTGAGTGGAAATGGCAGAATAAAATGAAGTGGGTTCATATTTGGGGCATAATTTTCAGCGATGTTGCTTTTCTCTTGTTTTATTGAAAACAATAGCAGGTGCGAATTGTGCAGACGACTGCCAAGGTTATCAATTTCATAATAGTTATTAGTCCCCAAACTCCTCTACTGGGCCTTTCAATCAACACGGAGTACATTACACTGATGTCGGGGCTGTCAACACACACACACACTGATTTCTGCTGCCAGCAACTAGTGTCTGCTGCCACATTAAGTGGTGCACCATAAAGCCCAAATCTGCCCATTCATTCTCTGCTCCTTCTGCATGACAACAACAATAACTCGGCTATTTTAAATGCACAATTACATAGAAGTGCTCTTGGGCAGACAGGCTGATGGCGCACTCGGCTCCACTTGCTCGAGCGTTTACATGTGCAATTTGTCAGAGCATTTCTGAGAATCTCGTAGTGTCTTTGTGCACTTTATGTAAGTCAGGCATTTCTCTCTGCAAACATGGTGTGAAGAGAGCCCAGTGTTTCTATCACCCACTAATAAGTGTAGTTGTAGCCACTGCTTATGCAATTATCTCTTTTTGATGATTAATCCAAAGTGTTTCTGCAACCACGTGTCGCCTCAGGATAGCTGCAGCAGCTTCTGCACAGTTGGCTAATTTCTCTGTCTGACATAAAACCAGATCTTTAAATAAAACGACTTCAATCAGAGGTCATATTAGCGTGCTGAGCACTGCAATACTCAACTACATAAAGAACTGAATGAAAACATTTGCTGCAAAACTGCAAAATAAAAATGAAAGAAGAAAATACAATGAAACAATAAGAAACTGATACTTCCATAGTACCTTTGACTACATGCCTCACTCAGCCATTCATACAGATTCTACTCCTTAAGCATCAGCACCACACTCACTCTCTGCTGGATGGGGCTCAGCGTCTTCATCAGGGGGAACGGAGGAGCCGGGGATCGAGCCACCGACCTTCAGGTAGGTGGACGACCCGCTCTGCCACCTGAGCCACAGCCGCTCCAAATCGTTAATCACCAAAGGAAAATGTGAGCACATTAAAATCAAATGATTTAAAAATAATTGCGACACAAATATCATCCAGTTGTAGTGAACCGCAGCAGCTGGCAGCAAGTCTCATGATTAGTGAGAATACATCCCAATAATAAAACTCTATCAACAAACTAGTGTGTGTGTGTGTGTGTGGTGTGTGGTGTGTGTGTGTGTACAATAAAAGGATAATTTTTCTTTTGCTTCTTAAATCTTCAGCTTGCTCATCCATCCATCCATCTCCCCCTCCACCCATCCATGCATTTACCATGGCAGCCATCCAGAATGCCCAGTAGGGGCTCAGTGATGCAGAAAACGAAAATGTTGCCAACCAGTTATTCTCAAATGTGAGCGTGTTCAGGGGTAAAAGTCACCCTGAGGGCTGATGAGGAGCTGTCCGTGTCAGAGCTCCTGAGAAAGATGCTTTTACTGCAAACACGAGCAGCCCGGCGTGCACGCATGTACGACATGCTCCTCCTCGGTCACACTCAACACTCTGCATGGCTGGACTGGCACTTCACCGAGGAGGTTCACCGAGGAGGTTCACCGAGGAGGTTCACAGAGGAGGTTCACCGAGGAGGGCAGCTTTTCTAAACAACTAATGACACGTGCTGCCCGGCACTGACGTCTGAGCTTCTTATGAACTGATGCCATCGCACACTGTAACTCTTCAGGCAGGATTGAGTCCATTTCATAAGCGATGCTGATTTACACAAAGAGTCATTAGATGAGCTCAGTTCTGCACATGTAAACACCTGAAGCCTAAACGCTCCTCTGGAGTCGCTGCATCACGAGAAGCGCACTCCCGCTGCGCCTCACGCTGAGCTCTGGGGGATGCTGCAGGAGGCCTTTAAACGCTGTTAGCTTTTCCCCGCATCGGTTACCCCCAAGGCCAACCTGATGTGACCCCCGTTACCACCAGCAGATGCAGCCTGGAGGATACACAAAGCGCTGAGAAAGACGAGGTCGGGGCACGTTAACATAATCTCCATGAATTATAACTACCAATAAGACGGCACGGACTTTATTCATCTGGGATTTTCATTAATAACAACGTGAGGGACAGGAAACGATGGTTTGTTACCAAACAATACAAAGTGGATTTTGAGGACTGTTATGAAGAGAGCAAAGCAATAAACCTCAAGTACATCCTGTATTACCATTTGCATAAAACACCAATTAGCTTGTGATTAAAATGGATGCCACAATCAATGTGTTGCATCAGTCGCTCGTCTCCTCAGTCGGCGCCGCTCGGTGTTTCCAGCAAGCACAACACCTGATATTGTTCCCGAATGAAAATGAGCTTTTTGATTAAACTTCCTATTTGCCTTGTACAGCTGGATGCCGCAGCTCATCCCGTCACCAGAAACAAGGCGAGACACAAATTCTCAATACGAAGCCCCCGAAGAGCGCGAGGAGTTTAGGAGGGGTCGCCGAGGAGTGCGTGATGCAATAATGAGAAACAGAAGACACGCAGCAAGAGAGGAGAAGACTTTAAGAGTTTGACAGCAGCTTTATGAGCTTGGATGGACAATTTTAATCATTTACTTACAGTTAATACATTAGTCCTTTTTATCTGCACCAAACAGCCTTTGAAATCAGGCCGAGCAAAGGAAAAGCACGTGAAAACGCTTTCATGTCCTGGATTAAAAGTTTTCCAAAATTCACTAAACCAATTATGTTTACAGTGCAGCTCCAAATAAAAGCAGAAAACTCCTAAATTTAGCTGACGAGTCAGAAAAGTCATGTGACTGCACCTCGACACCCTCGGACGGATTCAGAAGTTTGGACTCACTTCTGGCTTCAGTTAACTGTTTAAGTTAAGGTGATTTAAAGCAGCATTACTGACACTGTTACTGTACACTGTGATCCCTCAAAACACTCATTACTGAGAGAAGTGATCACACGAGCACTGCTGCCACTCACGAGTGTCTCAGCAGACCTTCCGACGCAGGTGTGGCTGCGCTCAGCGGTGGGGATGAAAAGGCCCTCACACACCGTCACGGCGCGGCTGAAACTCTCCACTGACACCGTGACAAGTGAAATTGTTTTCGGTGGGTTAGCAGCTCCTTAAGCTGGAGTGAGGAAGCTTTCAGTGCAGCTTTTACAGACTTCAGCTCCAAGCTGCAGAGCAGAAACACACCATCAGCTTCTCCTTAGAGCCAGGGGACAGGAGGGAGCGACCGGCATTATTATTAGAGTTACAGACGGTAACATATAGCATCTGCTGATCGAAATGCTTTATTATTATTATTATTAAAGCAAATGTGTCCATCCTCATATCTCTCACTTCCTAGAGCCCTGCTCTCCTTCCTCCGTCCTTCTCTGCACATCAGAGACATTAATAATTGAATCCAAAGTCATTATTTCAAACATTAGAAAAGGAAATAGATTTTTCGAGAGCTTGAAAGAAAAAAGAAGGTCCCACACTTTCACTCACAAAGAGAAACCCTTCACCTCGTCACTTCGCACTTCACATGTCGTGAAGAAGAAGAAGGTTCTCGCGTCTGCGGCGGTTCCACAGAGATCCCTCTGATGTACTTTTGTTTGCTGTTGGAGTGGATCCGTTTTCTCCTGGGGATCATTAAAGCTCCACCTCAGCTAATCTAATCTACCCGTGATGACGCTCCGTCTCATGGGATGAAGGTCTGCAGCCACGTTTCCAGATGCCGTGTCACAGCACATTGCATCACGTGCTGGGAACGGATCAGAGTGCTATGAAAAGTTTTTGATGAGCTTATCTGCCAAAGAAGTGTAAAAGTGACTGAACCCCCCTCAACACACACACACACACACACACACACACACACACACACACTGCTGCCCTTTACTTTTACTGCAGCCTCACACATAAACGTGTTTTTCTCTCCTTATACAAAAGAGCAATGTTTATTACTCCGACGGCTCTAACAGAGCGCCGCTGTGTAAAATCATTAGTGGAAGGCCTTTCATCGTGTAACAATTATTGATCTGACAACAGGCAGCTTCAGCCGTCAGAACAGCTGATGGCAGCAGCGGCAGCAGCAGCTCAACAAGTTATTAGCATTGTTTTAAAAAGAGACTCTAATGTGACTGATGGAAGAAAGACTCGTGAGCGTTGATGACGGATCTGTTCAATTAAACGATGCCCTTCGATACAGAGAAGAACCGAAACAAGCTGCTGTCTCCATGATACACAACCTTAGAGCCAAAGTTCATGCTCAGCATGTGTCCAGAGCTTCTATACTTACTATTTTATGTCCAAAGCTGTGAAGTCTGACCATCGACACACACCTACATCCTTGCGTTTCAGTTATTCATATTATCTGGTATATAATTTCTCTTTGCCACAGATTAAACTGCATAAGCCAGCCGGAGTCTCGCGCAGTAAGACGAGGCAGGAACAGCAGCTGTTTACTGAATTAGAGGCTCAACATGACTCGTTTCCATTGGAGGGAAAAAGTTAATAACATCTATTACTGATGTAACATTCTTCAGTCCAATTAAATTATTCTTTATTAAAAATAACAAAAACAAAGGACAAATAATCTTATTTCCTGCATTGCAATTAAACGAAGGGGGGAAATAATGTGCACTTTCATTAGCTTAATCACACTGAAAGCTAACGTGCGCTGGAATTCATTTCAACACGGGGCTGTGTGGGATGCAGCGGCTGAAATTTACCTACAAAGAATTTATTTATAAAAGATCTAATGTTGAACAGTGCATTTATTTCATGTCTGAGTGAATATTTCACGGAGCTGAAAGGAGGGAAGTGCAGAGTCAGGACTCAGGAGCATCAGATTTATAAAACATCAGATTTGTAAAAGATAAAATGCACCGTTCTTTTAAATCATGTGCATCGTAAGCTCGACGCTTCATAAATGATTTACGGTTCCTGCCGCGTGGTCACTCCTGCCTGTGGACGCTGGTTTTACTCCCATGATGCACTTTATTATTTGATTTCTAAAACAACTCAAATTGCCATTGTGAATGTTTTTTGCTATAAAATATGAAATGCAGCATCTTCGTTTGCAACAGTATGTCTGCGTTTTTATTCTCAGCTCTATAAAGTCAACCAGGCTTTTTGATATTATTGCAAATATATAATAATTATATTTATATGTGGTCTTAATGTTTCCTGCCTCAGCTGGTGAAAAGAGTTGTTCAGGAGGGAAGGAAGGAAGAGAAGGAAGAGAGGAAGGGATGAAGGAAGGAAGCCTCCCCAGTGCTCTTCTTCTCGTTTCCGTCTCCACGATCAGTTTGCCCTCAGCTGCCGGCTCCGTCTCCACGAGTGCAGGCAGCGCTCAGAGCCGCCCTTTAGCCCGTACAGTCACAGTTCCTTGATGAGCAGCTTTTTGTTTTGGCTTTTTGTCTGTTTGTGTTGCTTTTTGATGAAACAACAATGCGCAGCGCGTCTCCACAGAGTGTGACCGTGGATTTGCTTTTTGTAGTTTTTATGTAGCCCAAATTCCCCATGAAGGATGCAACTGCCAGCTAACTGCCCCAGAGTGCAGATTATCCAACATTATAATGGGTTGATAACTGTAAATACTATATCTCTCGCACTGTGCGCGCGCGTGTGTGTCAGTGACTATATCAGTCACAATAATAATAACTCTCAGGCCTGTTACGATAACCCTAATCTGACACAGGAAGTAATTCCTTGTCTTCCTCCAACAACAGTGGGATTTGCCGCTGTGGCTGCAGGCTGATAGTGTCACGGGAGAAGAATAAGGGGCTTCAGCCCCCACCGTGCAGGGATTACGCTGAGACAATGTGCCGTTGTGTACTGGCTTTCTTTTTATCTGAACTGTCACATTAAATTATGCTACACAGATATGTATTGTAATTGTTTAATGAATTTGTAATTAAACAATTATAAGGCATAAAATGTGGATTTACTCGATCCACAGCGAATGAGCAGGACATGCCACAGGACCTCGTTACTGCCGGTTTCAGCAGCTGCTCTGTGTACCACCGCTTTCACATCCTAAATATAACTAACATATATGCTGGGCGTATGTATATGTCCTCACATGTGCTCCCTTTTTATTATTTGTTCTAGAATATGCAGCAGAGGATGTTTTTGTGCACATTTTTTGCAGATATTCAGAGACAAACAAGTCCTGACTGCTGAAAATCATTCCTGCAAACCTGCGAATGGGATCAATAACAAAAAGTATCAACAAATGGCTCCAAAGATTTTAATTGTGAACCAACGTTTATAAAACTGAAATACCATTTTGAGCATCTATAGAGTTTGACACTGTTGTTACACCTGAATGTGACTGTGAGAGTTTCTTTAGGCTTCTTTGATGACTGGTTAATATTCTGTCTGCACTCCATATAAGGACTGTTTGTTGTTTGTATAATAAAGTTATAAAGAAGCTTGTGACCTTGAGCTTTAAGGCAGCTTATTTGAACCCTTGTAAACGTGTCACCGGAGTTCAGAAACAGTTTTTCCTGCTGAGATGGTTATTGATCCATAACAAGTCCCCCCCCCCCCCCCCCCCCCCCCCCCCCCCCCCCCCACCCCGCCCCCCTTCTTTTCTTAAAACCCCCTTTTTTTTTTCTTTTTTTTTTTATAATATTTTCCTCAATTCATCCCCCATTT
>VOQJ01017297.1:7957-19172 GCA_015052665.1 Apistogramma diplotaenia | reverse complement strand
GGGGGGGGGGGTGGGGGGGGGGGGGGGGGGGGGGGGTGTGTTTGGGGGGGGGGGGGGGGGGGGGGGGGGGTCTGTTGTTTAATGCGAGGGAATTTAAATCTAACGTCATAGGAATATTGTCTTTGTATGTTTCTCCTTTAGCCTGCAGCCCACTTTCAGGTTTCTTCTAACATTAAAGGTTTCCAAATGGGCCAATATTTCCATCACTGAAGCCTTTCTCAAAATTTTCCAGAATGCTGCATTGCGTGGATACCATGAGACATTTTCTATTCTTCATTTAAACATGAGAACATTCACTATCTTGTTTGCCAGTTTGTACATATGGCATGATGTTCAAATAAATTAAAACATGGCAGGCTGTGTTAAATGCCAAATCATGAAGGCAAGGTTCTGATTTGGAGCATTTACAGAAATTCTATAAAAACTAAATAAGAAACCGTAACATTTCATTGAACCGAAATCCCTCACTTCAAACCTTGGACAACATTAAGATTCATGCATCAGCTTCTTTTTATGTGTTCTAGGTTCCCAGATGCCTTTATGTTAGACTTGGCAGCATTGTTTTAATTAATAGAGGAAGAAGGAAAAACATGGTAAAATGGGAACAGTGCTCAAGGGCAAGACAGAATCCAAATGTGCATTTGCCAAAGGGAAAAGTCACAGGACAGGATCCCAGAAATAGGCCACCAGCAGCCACCCATGGTCTGGTAAGATGTGGGTGAAATCTTAAGGCCATTCAGCCACACAAGGCTAATTCTAATTCCGACCTCTGCCCCGCAGCATTTGGTGGGACTGTGAAGTGACTGACTGGTGGACGCGAACACCCTTCTGTAACACCAATCTTTCCTTCAGGCTCCAGCATATACACAACACACCCTCCCGTTGCCCTTCCCTCCTGTTCATTAATATTCATAATTCATGTGGAATAAAGTGATTCTGGATCATTAAATGTGCATGAATATTTGTCGGATGAAAGTTTAGCCGAGCCATCCCTCTTCGGCAGCATGATGTCACAGAACAGCTTCCCAGTCAATGGATTCAGCACACAGCTTAATGGCCTCTACCTTTTAAAGTGCAACTCAGAGCTTATCCAGCAGCAGTTCCCACCTATATGTAATCTTATTTTACACCTCTTGATCTGAGATTTAGCAGAATCAATGGATAGAGGTGGTGTTTGTGTGGTTCCTGTAGTGCCGGTAACAATATATGGATCAATTACACTTAAATCCATAGAGCAGGAGAACCACTTTTGTGGTACAGTAGATGTCATTTATTATTCAGGAGTGCAGAACAATAGTAGTGTGCTGTACTTTATGGATGCTGAGTCCATGTGGAATGCAAATGTGCTACGTGTGTATAATCCTCCATGGAGGTGACTCAAAGATTGATGGATTACAGCAAATGTCTGAGCATATTAGCGTAGGAGAAAAGCTGCAGTGCACACATTCATACAAACAAGTTAAGCATTATTTAATTAATTCACTTCTGCAGGTTTATTTCAAAATTTGGGTGCAGGTCTTCACGTACGTGTCCTGTCCTTACTTTGATAAATGCATCGGACTCTCTCTGTTGCACCACAAGCAGAGATGAGCTGATCGCTGGGCAACATGCCACCCCATTTCAGCAGCCTTGTAAAACAAATGGACTCAAAAATCTTCGGAGGGGTGTCCAAGCCGCTTTGTTTCTTCACAACTTTCTCTCTCTTTGCAACATGCTTGTTATCGCAATATCAGTGCTGCATGTTGCTGCTGCCCTGACATGCTGCGACTTCATTTTCATTTCGGTGACTCCCCAGTCGTGGTCTCTCTCTTCCTCGCTCTCAAATAGGCACACATTAAGTGAGATCCATCCCTTTGCTACCGTGCTGCAGTGCTGAGAAACTGTATCGGGGAAAAAAAAGAAAAAGAGATGTCTGGCATGAAACCCACACTATAAAAATAGGCTGTGGAAGGGCATCCAAAAATCTTTTTCCCTTTCCATTACTTTATTTAAAAAAGCACCCTCTTATTCTTCATCTCCCCCCAGGGTGTCTGATGACTAATATTAACTTACAGTATATTATTAAGTGCAAAAAAAAAAAAGCTTCTGTTTCAATAAAGGGAAAAAGGATGACATTTCATTCGGATCCACTAATCACTCAACCCCAATCCTATCATTACCTCTTTCCCTCCAACTGTTCCAAGAAGTAAGGTGTCAGCACATTTTAGATAGCAAGGGTCACCCTGAAGCCTGCCCGATGAGGAGCAGAATAATTCCCTTTGCTGAAGTTGCCATATGTAGGACATTTATTAGCCAGGGAACCTAGGGGAAATCATGGTCCTTGTAGAATAATTAAGAATTGGATCACCACTGTTAATTTCGTCACAAATGTCCAACCTTTCTGGATATTCCAACTCCACATCCTCCCCGCTCTTCTCCTCTCTCTGCTGCTGCTGCTGCTGCTTTTTAAAGCCTCGAACACCTTCAGAGAGGATAATGAGCTCTGTCAGAAAGAGACTGCTTCTTTTTTCCCCCCTCTTCCCAAAGTAGGCTTTTGCCTTTTTTCCACTTCATTATAATCAACAGTGGAGTGTCCCATATTCCTGCTGCTGAGCAGAACATTTCCTCAGAGACAGTCAATATTGCGGCTTATAACCTGTAACTCCGAGTTCAACCCCCGAAGAAGAAAGTTTCCCCTTTGAAGACTCTCATCACTATGGTAATCAGCTGATCAGAGGATGCTACACTGACTCCTTGTGATGCAAATGATTGTTTTACATGCAAAACTGCCTGATTAAAACTCTTTCTCTAATTCGCACTTGAGTTTAGGTGAACAATCTGGCTCTTGTCACTGATGTATTTTTTTCTGAATGAATTACACTCACTGGTTAAGGAACCCAGCAGTCAGTCAGAGCTCCATCTGTAATGTCCGTATACTGAAGAAATCATCCTGCTTTGAATTCATGAGCAAATCCTCCATTTAGACAAGATAACAGCTGTTCTCAAACAGGAATTCTGCTCTTTCAAATGGCACTCGAGATTGCCATCTTAGTTCCACTGTAGTGGTGCTGGCATCATTCTTGTATATTTATATGGATCTGAAAATAAAAAAATGCTGTAGAGTGTATAAACCATGTGCAACTGTCACACAGTTAAGAGGTTGCTTAACTACCCAAAGCTTGGGCTCAAATTGCCACCCTCCATGAAGCCAATGATGCAAATGAAATAAAAATTAATTTAGTCTTGTCATTTCATGGATAAGCATCGTGAATGGTTACAGAGAGCAAAGGAAGGTCAATTCTTTTCAGTGCAATGCTCAGGGTGTTCATTAATTGCTTGCTGTGGCTTTGTGGAGCACTTGAAGCAAATGCCAGCCTTATATTGGCATGAAACTGTTGAGCTAACCTTCATATTCACAGAAAGCTCTCGGGAGACCTGTGTTGTGTTGTCCACCCCCCCACCCACCCCGAAGCCCAGGCTCTTCATCATCACTGTCAGGGTAACGCACATTACTTCAAACCCATGCAGGATCTGCTCTAGGCTGTACTGTGTTCTTCACCACAAAATAATAGAAAGAAAAGTTCAAGAGGAGTTTGACAGATCTGGCAAGATGGGACCATGTCACATCCATTGAAGGCTGTTCCAAGGGTTTGGATCTGTCATTGTCACTACTAATATTATGTGGTGCTTCTGTCCTTGGCTTGTGGGTTTCTCTGTGCAAAAACATATAGCATTTGCATTGTCATTCAGCTAATTGATAATGATGACAGAGAGCTTTAGCTATGAAATTAACAAATTGCTTTAGTAACCGTGTAACAAGTATATGTAGGTATTCCAATCTGTATTTCTTTTTTTAACAGTAATTTAAAAGAAAAACATTTTCCTGTCTGGCTTTTAGATCTTTGCTTTTTCTGTAATTGGCCATTTTGATGGTCCATTCTGATTCCACGGACAGTCGTGGCCCTCGAGGCAACCCTCTGGGCACATGCCCCAGGACCTGCAGGTAGAAGAGAAATGTCACAGAAGCACAGAGAGCTCATGGTAATTTCTGCTCATTAATCTTTAAAAACATCGCCTTTGTACATCTTAATTATAGGACTGAGTTACAGAGCTGTGCATGAATCCTTTTCAAAGTTTGTCTGTGTGAAATCTTCCCTAAAATGTTTGATAGTAGGAAGTCATGTTCTAAATTAGGTTGTGTAAACACAAAAGACACAGTTTAACTACAAACCCTTTTGCATTCATCTGCCAGCCACAATATGAATAATACAAATCATCTCTTTACAATAGGAGATTACTAATCCTGTATATAAAAACAGCTTGTTTCATGGAACCCAGTTTGAATACTTGTGCTTTACCGATTAAAGACAGTCATGTGCATATGAGTTGTGATGTTACACACACTGTGATAGACGGCAAAAGTGGGACATGATGCTTTTCTTCTTTCACCACAGCGACATGTGTAGCACTGCATTAGTTGGCTGCCCGATAGATTAAAAGAAATAACCAACAGTAAAACAGTATCAACACTCCCACCAGCTGCTTCCTGCTCCACCCGGGGACATCACATTCCATCAATCTTTCAACCATTTATTGACGGAATGTCCACATAAATTTGTCTGACAGGTTTGGAGCACTATGAAATATTAATTTTATATTCTCTGTTCTGAGCCTCTGGCAACAAAAAGCAAAGGTTCATGCATTAACTAGCAGATAATGTTGATGAAATATCTAACAATAGAAAATGGACTGATGGCACTGCTCATATTCCATATATGCACAGTCTAGCATGGGGACTAATTACAAGAACGTCATGTTGTAATATGGGCAAAGGGTTGACCTAGTTATTTGAGAGACTGAATTATACAATCATAAATTCAATCCCCACAAAAGCAACTGTGCGTTCATGCTGCTGAAAGGTTCTTGATAAAGACACTGAACTCCTACCAGCACGCTCATTGTGTTACTTCAGCTAAAAATCCCTCAAAAGGCTTGATATCTTGGCCATTTATTTCCCTGCATGTAATTCAATGAGCGTGTCTTCACAAGCCATGGAAATTAAGCACGGGCATGTATCGTACCCAGTTTATGATCAGGGACCTATTAACCAGCTCATACTGATGGTAGATTCATGCAAAATGAAAATACTGAAAAAATGAAAACAGCTAACTACGACCCTTGCACGGGAAAGTGAAATGAAATGAAATGAGCATTTTCACACTGTGCTTTCTTCAGAGCGACAGCCTCGTGGCTGCGCTGGGATGAAACACAGAGGTTACTGCATGGTGCGATGCTTCCTATTTAAAATCTGTCACAAAGTAAATAAATTACGCAATCAATCCATGCAGCGAGTGCAGCAAAAAATGCTGTTGAGTACAATAATAGCAGAGGATATGTGGGCTGATGGTGTTCCATGCATCAAATGCGTACAGCGCAGCCTTGCATGCATGTGACTCTCATGTTGCTGCAGTCCTGTCTCACAACACAGCAAGAACATCATGTTGCAGGAGATTACATAAACATTAGATTTATTGTTTTCTTTATCAGGCTTTATAGAGAAAATCATTAACTGTGAGGTTGTGGAAATCGAAGAGTACATAACTGACTGGTACAGACTGAAATTCAAATTCAACAGATTCAAGGAGATTGCAAGTAGAGTGAGGAGAATTGAATGACAGAGGACAGATCCCAAAGCGATCCTTTATTCATCAGTGGGGTCAGGAATATGTGTCGAGAAGATGGTTTGAGGCGACTATAGTACAACGCAAGAATGAAAGCAGCAGAATAAGCAGTCTCTGGAATGAAATCTAACTTTATGACTGGGGGACATCGGAAAAGAAAAAAAAAGTTGAGAAAATTTCCGCTCTTATAGCAGCACTTCTGCTTCTAATACTTTAATTGCTTATGATGCAGAGACGAGATAAGCAAGCAGTCTATGTCAAAGACCAGAAACACTGAAATCAATATAGCTATTCACATAACTGCCCAACGACTTAGTAATTGTAAAGAGACATCAGCATTATTCAGTCGGTTGGGGTAAACATTTGTTTCACACTGAAAGGATCACCTGAAATAGCGCTGAAGCAGAGAAATAAAGTAAGTGGACTATAACAGGTTTGTAGGTTTTTACATTCTCAAAATTGGAATTTACTCGTGAGCGAAACGGTATTTTCCTTCATATGAATATTCATCATAAATGTTCATCTGTGGTAAATAAAAGCAACATATTTAACTTTTTCACCCCCGCACAGCCGTGCACTGGGGGAGGTCTTATTATTATCTTATTTTAATAATTTCCATCTGGCTAATGAGGACTTATTTTCATTGCGCCCAGAGGCGCACTTGTTTGTATTGTTGTATTTCATCACTTGGTTAAATGTTAATTGAGTTTTTTCATAGCATTTGTGCTGAGTTAATGTCTCACTCAAAGGATTTCTCCCAAATTAGCTTACAGGGTCTCTGCAGGTGTTGCAGCTCCACTCACAGCGTTGGGTTCTGTGCATAACTGTTTGTTGTTAAAACATGTTTCTTCACTTAATGAGCCGTCTGCTGGGTTTCAAACAGCGAATTGGATTGACCAACAGACTGTTATGTAGGTGGTGCTTATAACCCCCCCCCACCACCACCACCACCACCACCACCATGAGATCTTTGGTGCATCCAGTAAGTAATGGATTACACCTTTCTTTACATGGTGTCATTACTCCAAATTGTTTAACTATTTCACTTCTGACTTTAGTGCACAGGCTTAACACTGCGCTTGTTGACTCAGGCCACATTCAGGACATTGCACAGAGTGAGTGCTCATCAGCTCACTATATAGATCCACTGTCTGTTTCAGGTCTTAAAAGTTTGGAGCACACGCTGTATTGCTATATCAACCGAAGAACAGAAATCTATAATAGAGAAGTAAATTACATAATAAATGTTGGGATTTTATAATTAAAATTAAGCCATTAGCTCCAGTGTTACTCGGCACAGGTAAGGAGTGAATGACAATCCGATGGACGCTTGTGCAAAGAATGATAAGCAACCACAAACCGTGGCAGACATTGACAAGAGCAGTGACAGACAGGGAGAAGACTGTTGATTGAAGAGTTGCCCTGAGCGCTGCCTAAGTAATGCTCAGGGCTATGAGCATGTGGCTGAGGCAGTGTAGGTATTGCAGTGGCAGCAGCTAGTAATTACCACTATATCAGCAACATGTCCTCTGTGTCGTCCATTTCATTAGGTGTGCATCCGCGCCCAGTATATGGTGGTGAAAACATTATTACTATCTCCCCTCCCCTTGTCTTTTCTTTTGTTATACTTTATCTGATATAACAAGCTGTGACTATAGAACACTGTGATTTTCAGAGGCTTAAATAAGCATTTGTTTGCTGGCATGTGCATTAAACTGGGACATGCTATGTCATCTGTATCTGTGGCACTGCTACAGGGTACGTATGTTTTTTTCTTAAAAGGTTGCATTTAGGTAATCCCAGCTAGTTTTCTCAGGTACACAAACTCACCAAAAATGTCTTATTAATGTTGTGCGCCAGTGAGTGGTTCCATGTTTGTTCCCTGATGGGACTTTATCATAGAAACAGTACGTTTGTTCACAGGGATGCCGTCTTCTTTTTTAAATAAATAAACTGAAGTGAATTCACTTGAAATGAGTCGCTGTTTTCCTGATGATCTTCATCAAGTGTGATTCTGTGCTCTCCAGGGATGAAAACAATCACAAATTGTCCCATTGATATTTGTGTTGTGTTTGATTTATTTTTTATTTAAATTAGAAAGCTAACTAAGAAAAAAATATTTCCTGCAGTCCAAAAGATTAAAGCTGCATGTTAGTCTCAAACTCCCACTATTTTAAACAATTTCACTTTTTGATTTCAAAAATATGTAAACTTTTGTAAAATGCTTTTAAGGAAACTAGTTTATACAAAGACTATATTTTGTGATCTAGTGCAAGAATGAAAACTTCTTTTTATAATTATTAGATATTTATTTGAGATCAAGCACAGCATTTTATTATTGTAGCAACTTAAGGCACTTGCTTCATTAATGTATTCAAGACCTTAGATGCCTGCAGAGCTGAATAAATGTAAAAGCCTTTTGTGGATATATTTTTAAAGCTTCCTTAATGCTGTCATCTCTTCCTTATGCATGGAAGTACACCAGTGCAGCAAGCACGCCTTCACTTTTTACAGTAAGACATGGTGAGAATTTTTGCTCAAACGAGACCTCTCTGAGGACCTTCTTCTGGGGGTGAAAAGTGTATCTACCTGAAATATGAGTCAGTTACAAAGCCACAAGCAAAATCCTGCTGCAGGCAAAAGTGTGCAAACTAATAATAAATGAAAAAAATATGCACATAGATAGACAAACAAACATTCAGTCAAAATTCTGTGATATAATGACACTGATAGGTGCACATATCCTTATAGCAAAAGATAAGCATATGAGTTAGTTGATCAAAGCTGAGACACACTGGTTCACTTGAAACTTCTTTTAATCGTTTCGTTTAATTATTTATTGAGTTCTCTTGCAAGGCAAGGACAAAAGCAGATTTTTTTTTTCTGAACAAGGAAGCATACTCAACATATTATGAATATAAGGTGGATGCAAGCAATACACTGCACCACATTACAGAACAGAAACCTATAATCTGAAGCTTTAGACTCTAGGCTATGAATCTAGATAATAGATATTAAGCAGAAATGCCAACAGCAACAGGCTTCGGCTGTGCAAGAGTTTTTGTGACAACTTGACATGATCTATCATCAATTATGATAACATAGAACTTGCTTACTGTAGAACTTTACAAAAGTATATCGCTGAAGGTGTGTGCGTTTTTGTGAGTGTTGGGGGGGGGGGTAGTTTTCCCTCTCATCATTTCTCTGTACCATAAACCATCCTC
This sequence comes from Apistogramma diplotaenia, assembly GCA_015052665.1. NCBI lineage: Eukaryota > Metazoa > Chordata > Actinopteri > Cichliformes > Cichlidae > Apistogramma > Apistogramma diplotaenia. The sequence continues at coordinate 10,288 of VOQJ01017297.1, read as the reverse complement.
ATCAAATTATGATAAAGTCTGTTGCCTAGATTACGTAGTTCTAGAATGGGGCAGGAAAGAGATCATTCTTTACAGACATCTCCTCCGGTGAATAAAAGTGAGATTTAATTTGAGCTTCAACAGGGCATGTCCTTTTAATTAACGGCTTCGATCGGCCATGCACGAGATTCTGCAGCTATTTAAAATACCAAATGTTGTTTTGGATGTTCTTCTTTTCATGCATCAGGCACCCCATCCCCCACCCAGCCCCAACAGGACAGTTAACACACGCACTCACTACGTTCCTCTCTGCTGTCAGTATGCTGTCAGACTCACTCGTGGCGGCATCTGTTATTAATTGTACCAGTACTGATGAAAGCGTACACGTGTGTTTCTGAGTGTGTAGCTCAGCTAAAAGGCAGTACAGAGCAGTGGCAGGTTGATAGATTGATGCCTAATTTCATCTGCAATCTGCCATTAATACCTGCTTCAAAAAGGTCTGGAGACATGCAGCTGTATTATTCAGGGAGGATTGGAGGCCAAAACATGACAGAAATTAGCATCCACAGTTGCCATCTGTTGTCCTGGAGGAAGGAAAGGACAGAGAAGTGACAGATGGAGGGTTAGAGATGTGAGTGGTGACAAAAAGTTGAAATGTGAATGAATATGATTTTACAATAAAAAAGTAAATTGCAAACACTTTCTGCCACATGTGCCATGCATATACCTTAAACTACGGTTCAGTAACAATCAGTGCAACAGTGGCTGAACTAGAAAGCTCATAACCATGAAAGACAAGGGGCTGAATTATTGAAAGGTCATTACGTGTCTGAACAGTACAAAGTGCACACTGGCACACGGAGGACGTTATTTGACACAGACGTTCTGAGGGATTCCCTCTGGATAAACTGCAAGACTTTATGAATCATGGGGATGACAAAAGGGGATAACATATGACTTTCTATTAGTATGTGAGGATATCATGAAATGCCTATGTGTATTGGAAAATGGAATGAGCATGTGCTGCTGGCTTAAATCAGGCTACATGTGCACATTTTCAATCTGCTTATATAGAATATAACAGAATGGCTTTTTTCAGGACGACAATAATAACCACTTTATATAATAATAATAATAATAATAATAATAATACACACAGTCACAGTGGTGTTTTCGGGCACCCACTGGAGACTTCAAAACAAATCACTTTGGATTAAAACAAAGGGCAGGCTGGCTCTTCTACATGTTTTTGTATTTTTACTAAGTTAAGCAACCAGCTGCCAGGTGTAGCTTCACATTTGATTTGAAGTGGCATCAAATTCTCATCTAAATCTTCACAGGATTTTTTTTTCTCCAAACTGTGCACATCACAGATACTAACCTTGCTGTTTACCTTGAAAGTCACTCAGCATACATGATGCTTTCCTCATGTTTGTCTCATGTAAAGAGAATAAATCCTAAATAGTGAGTTGTTGTTGCATAGCATTTGGAGCCCAGTGGTAATGGGAGAATCCTGACCACACTGCAGTTTACCCTCGGTAGCCCTTAATAACCTCCAAGCCCTCTCTCTTAGTCTCCCCAGCATGCACCGTTACCCACTCGCCCCTTCCCACCACCTTCCCCCCTAACCCACGGGTCCCTGGGGCTAGCATTTGTGAATTCATCTCTGCCCTCACAGCTCTGCTCAGCTGTCACATCGCATCTCACACACACAGACAGTCAACGATAACAGTGTTAGGGCTTTTTTCATATTCCACACACCCATTTTCCACCTCTGACTATATCGAAATGCAGCATTACCCACAGTCTTTCTCTACTATTACACCATCGGAGACTGCCGAAGCACCCAACTCAACGGCTGTGGTTGGGTGGCAAGGATTTTGCCTGCTGTTTCCTTTTCTTTCTTTTTTTTAATTTAAAAAGTCTTTTAGTTCTGTCTATGAAATGTCTGGGAGGTTGTTTTTTTTCACTAAGATCTTAGGAATGATGGGCTTAATCTCTATATTACAACACCACAAACAGTTTTTCATTTAGACTACTTCAGTGGTGCTGCTGCTGCTGCTTTAAAAATAATTACAGGGAATAATGAATGAATCATTTCTCTTTCATTTAGACGAAAAAGCCTCAAAACACACATGCACACAAACGTCAGGGCCAGAGTTTCACTTTTAAACATTCTGCAGAAATTGTATCATTATGGTTTTATGGGCAGTGACTGCATCCTTTTATACAGATGTCAAAGAAGCAAATTAGGACACTTAAAAAATGTGTAACTTTTTTAGCAGCTGTGGGATTGGTGATAAGTTGAAAGGTTCAGTGCTCATTTGTGCTACTGTGCTGCTGTGTATTGAG
>VOQJ01017296.1:0-19872 GCA_015052665.1 Apistogramma diplotaenia | reverse complement strand
AACCCGGGGCCCCGGCGCCCCCCGGGGGGGGGGGGGGGGGGGGGGGGGGGGGGGGGGCAACCAAACAAATCCAAGTCAATTCCAATTTCAGACACAGAAGGTGGCAGTTACAGTCATTGCTTTGAGGCTCACTATGGTTCAGTCAAGTCAGTGGGGTGCAAAAGATGACAGCCACTCACACGTCACTGTCTTCCCCCTCGCCTTTCCTCTCCTGTGAAGCCAGAGATGGGTCCGATCCACAGAGCTCCTCCACTGAGCCTTTAGGTGTCACAATGGCAAGCTGGCTCACCACCAGCTGGTTCAGATTATCGGGGTCAGACAGCCATGAAACCAAGAGTCCTAATCCTGAGAAAACAGCCAACATTAGTGCATCATCCTGCAGGAATCACTAATAAAGCTGCATTACCAGTAATTATGGCACCAACAGTTGAAAGAAACAGAAACATACTGTACCGGGACATGTAATTATTTTCTTTTTTGGTGAGAAGCTTGAAATCCCTGTTATCTTTCTGAATAAATATAACTCAATGTCCTCCTCCTGGTTAGCTATTAGTGTAGTGTAACTCAGGTTAAAAGTGAATAATAGACAAGCCGATCTCAAACCGCTCTGTAACCATCAATTTCAGGCAAGGTCAAGCACCTTCACCTCATTCCCGTCTAGCTGGTTGGCGAGGTGCTTCTAGGAAAAAGGAGTGAATGGGCAGCATTCTCAGCAGCTTAAAAACTTCTCCAGTCAGCTGTGAGTTATGTCTGCCGCTGTCAGACTACATTTTTTTGCTAAGCAGCTCCCACAAGAGTCTGTCACAGCCTGCTGGCAACACTCCAGTTAGCATTGCAATAACCCAATAACGCAGGACTCCCACGCAGGCATTTAAGACAACTAACTTTACATATTATATGTAAATGCACCGAGTGTTTTTGTTCCAACCCTTTATGAATTTTGCTGTATTTATTATAAGTTTTTGCTGTTCCAAGTAGCTTTGATTAAAAGGCTTTTTCATTTAAAATATAACTGTGTTTCCTCATTATGAGAACTTGTTGCAAGACAAAAACAAATCATTTATATGTTAATTAATCTGCTTTTGTGGTTGGAAAACCTTCAGTGTGTGTTTTGTGTTTGATGGAGAGCTACCACTGAGCTACCCATGAATACTAAAAAACTGGATTAAACAAACTAAACCAACTTTTTAAACTATGTAGTAGGAATTGTTTTCTTTTTTAACTTTTCTTGCCACTTGGAAGTGATAAATTCCAGATTTGTGGGTGCATGTATTTATTGAAACTTGCAAACAAATGTAAATACATTATATGAAGCAAATAAATAGAGTATCTACAATTCCATTGAGCTTCAAAGTCAGTATTTGGTGTAACCACCTTTATTCTTTAACACAGTCTGAACTCTCTTAGGCAGCTTCCTTGTCGTTTCTGTAAGTAGTCTTCAGGAAGAGTTCTCCAGGCTTCTTGAACGACATTAAAAGCTCCTCTTTGGATGTTGGCTGCCTTTTGTTCTGTCTGTCTGTCAGGATGATCCCACACTGCTTCAGTAATGTTGAGGTCTAGGCTCTGGAGAGGCCAATCCATGACTGATAGTATTTCATTGTGGGTTTTTCTATCTAGGTTTACTTTTACTGCACTGGCAGTGTGTTTGGGATGACTGTCATGCTGAAAAAATTAACCTGTTACTAATCAGATGCTTTTCAGATGGCATCACATGGTGGATCAAAATTTGATATGTTCTCCACACCAATGGCTGAAATGCAGCCTCAAACCATGACATGTACTTAATTAGATGTTTCAGGTATCTGTACTTTACTTGAGTATTTATTTTTCTGACTAAGTGCTTTGAGTGCTCAGAAGAGTAGAAAAACACTATATAAGAACTAGTACATTTACCATTTACTACTTTTTACTTTTACTCCCTACATTTTTACACAAATATCTGTACTTTCTACTTATTACATTTCCAAAGTAGACTCTTTACTTTAGGTTTAACACATGAGAGAAGTTTGCATTTCTGGTCACTGTGCTGTCAAGCAAACAATCTGAGCCTCAATAGTGAAACAATAACACATAAGAGACAGTCGTGCTGCCGAACCCTCCATCCCTGTGGCTTATCGTGTATAGAGAGATTAAAGACGCAAACCCATATAATTTATGTATCATTTATAGCTGGGACCTTTCTGTGTAGAGTTTGCATGTCCCCCCTGTGTCCTCATTGGGTACTCCGGCTTCCTCCCACAGTTCAAAGACATGCACTTAATCTTTTCAGGGGGCTGGGGGGCTGGAACTCATCCAGCTGCCACAGAGCGAGAGGCAGGGTACACCCTGGACAGGTCATCAGTCTGTCACAGGGCCAACACAGAGACAGACAACCATACATACTCACATTCGCCAATTTAGAATAACCGGTTAACCAAACTCCATTAAATGCACTACGTTTCTCCTTCACAGCTGCCAACAGAAAAGCAACCACAGACACACCCCTGATATTTAGCACTTCAGATCTGACACATACAGGATACAACATGCTCGGGCACAGCCTAGGCATGTCCTGCAGTTCCTGGCTCCAGGTTTATAGCTAAGAGTGTTCTCATAAAGCTAATCAGAAAATTGATGTATTTCCCCAATTTGTAAATGTTTAAAAGGTGTTACATCAACTCCTTTGTAAAATTAATAACTGTAATTGATAAAAGAAACTATAATACGAGAGTAAATGAGTATTCATATTTTTACTATGACAGTAAATCTACAAATAACATTGCCAACTACTCCAAACTGAGTTCTGCATCTATGAGCATTTGCCAGAAATGATCTCTTTCTAACCACCAAGCAGCAGAGCAGAATGGACGTGCATATAATTTTTTAACTACAGCTGTAAAAATCACTTATTGTCACCGAGCAACACGCGTAATTGCCAGAACCTAGCCCACAGCAAGTCTCTCTCCGGATGAAGCATTTCATCTGTTACTATAAAAATGACAAAACCCTACGGGGGGATTGGCAGATCACTGCAGAAGAAGCCTTCTTTTTATGTAACCTAAGATTCATGTCTAAGCTCTACAATGCCACTGACAATAAGGGATTACATACAACTTGCACTCCTCTAAGAATTCATGGGAGGCTTAGTCCTTATATAAGATTGTTGCTACAGAGATGATTTGATGCTTCCTTACCCTTTAAGGCAATGATCTCATTTAAGGCACAGCGGTTGACTTCTTGGCCCCAGAGAGATTTGGGAAAAAGGTTACGTACCAGAGCATCAGAAAACTCTCTGAGAACTGTAATCTCCTCTGCTCTGGAGCTGAACAGGAGCGGTCTGAAACAGAAAGCAAAAATAAAAAAATGGGAAGATCAACTATGAGTAAGATCCTGATGTTCATCACTGCACAGCTGGCAAGTATGTGATCTTAATTTAATTCAGATGTGACACGCTACTCTTTAAACTCCATGTGCCTCAGGAAAAACCAAAACCGCAAGGTACAACACGTAGTAGATTATTCATAGAGGATAAATTACTGGGAGGTATTTATAGAGTTATGACACATAACTGAGTGCAAAGAGTAACTAAAGCCGCAACAGCATAAATTCTGAATCCTGTTAAATAAAAGTGTGGTTTCACCTGTCAGACTGCTTCGCATTATGCAAGTGCTGGGTCAAAATCCGAATGAAGCCCACGACTGTGTGGGAGACATCAAAGTCTTTGGCCCTCTCAATGATGCGGTCGATTACAAAGTCAAACTCCCTGCTGAGCACCTGGTACAGAGGCTGCTGCTCACACGGCTCGGGGACGGTGTACCAAGGCAGGACCAGCTGAGCGTAGGCGCATTCAAACACTGTGAGGACAGCCAGCACCACAGCGAGTCAGTCACAAAGGAAAATTACATTCACACTGCGCTCCCATGCTCACCTCCTGAGCATCAAATTCAAGGACTGTACAGACCTTTTTTAGTAAAATTCAAGCTCAAACTTCTGAACAACTTTGAGGTCCAGAATTATTTATTTCATAACCTGGCACACATCTCCGTGACAGGATTTTGAAGACTGGGCCATCTGGAGTTCATCTAGCCATCTGCGAATTCGCTGAGCAAGTTGTTTTTTTCTCACATTAACACAATTTCAGTTACATATCAGAAACAAGCTGAGAAAAATCACATACAAGCGTTGATGTGGGGCTCTCATGAAGTCTCTCATTTAACATTTAAAGGGATTTTTGTGAATTATTATTATTTAGCAATTCAAGGGCACACATGCACTCACTGGTCAATATCAGGTTGGACACCATTTCTTTCCAGAACTCTTAATTCTTTGTGGCGTGGATTCAACAAGGTGCCAAAGTCCTCTGGGTTTTTGGTTCATATTGACATGATCACCAAAAATTTTTCATGTACCCTGTGGCATTTAAACTGTGCTCAGTTGGCATTACAGTAGATAAAGTGTGCCAAGAAAATATCCTGCTTCTATTACAGAGCCAAATAGATACAGAAATAACTTTCAGATGATAGACAGCTCATTTGTGTGCATCATTGCAAAAAAGAACCATCTTATTTCCTGTTTAGCAGAGACATATAAGATTCCCATCTGCTGAGGGTATTACACATATTTTTCTTCCTGTAAAGCCCCACCCTTCTCTGTAACATGAGCTACAGCAGTGTCTATGCAAAACTGTTCTTTCCATCTGCCTCAAGGCAAAATAGAAACTTTAACCTACTGGCAAAAACAGCCTCAAGTCAGGAAGAGAAGCCTGACTCACTTCAGTCCTCATGTGCTGCTTACCTGCAATGATAAGTTCACCCCTAACAGGCTAACTGTGAAAGACATGCTTCACCTTGCTGTAAAGACCTCTTCACGTGTGGATACTGAGACACTTGCGGCTCAGCTAGGTCCGGTGTTTTTCCATCAGTCAAGTCTTGCACAACAGTTTTCTGGAAAATAACACTATGAATTAAACATAATACGTCAAGGGCAGTAAAAACTGTAGCATGCAGTGTAAGACTCTAAAAACGCGTTTTCCAGGCCTCAGTAGAAAAACGCACCTTAGCAACAAGTGGATATACTTTTATTATCCTTCTTAATTTCAGAGCTCGGGTATGTGAAGAAACACGGGCAATGACCCACGTTACACTCTGTGGACTTTAAATAAAGTTATGGCCAACAACCCTCATCTCATTTGTTAATGCACGCGAGGGTGAAAGGTTGCTGAAAGATCAATCAGGTGATTCTGAAACGCGTCTCGCGCTCACACTTTTAAATCATTAACTCGAGAAATTATAAAACACTTTGATTTTGCAGCTGGTGTCCACACAAACAACTGTCACTCGCGACAAAAGACGAAATGAAGAATACCTGAACTGGAACATCCTTCGTCTCTTCGTCTGTTTGCGTGCCGCGCTCTCGCCAGCTGACTGCAGACACCAGCGGGGTGGAAAGGTAAAAAACGAAATATAAAAAGTACTGTGCCAGTGTGCGCCCGCAGTCTGAACAATACCAAACCAAGCCGAGGATTACGGCGACGGAGAAGCGAAAGAGATACATCTTCTTTTTTTTTTTTTACCCCCTTACAACAGGCTCGTATCTCTGACTTTGAGCTTAAGTGTGTCGCGTTCAGACAAAGTAAGCTTATTCGTCCACATCTTTAGCACTGCTAAGAACAGACGGTTTCCTCTCAGCAGGAACTAGCGCGCCGGTAAACGCAAACTTTATTGAACTGGTTTAAAGAGCTGCGATTGGCTGGAGGCAGGCCTCGCGTGTCAGCTGTTAATTATACGAGGGTGCCATCTGCAGGTGAAGCCTTTCCCTGACAGCGAGGCTGTAACGATGGGACTACGTTCATCTTTTAGTAGCATTTGTTCCAGCAGTGTTACCAAAACACAACTGAAACACGAAAATGATAACTGACTCATAATAAAGTATGAACTATATCATTATCTCATCTATAATCTTTTACCGTACTTGTTTTGCTGAAGCTGCAAATAGATAAAGTAAATCAGATAAAGTATTTGGAAATGAAAAATGCTTAATAAATTTTAATCCTCCAAATTCCTACTTTTATGAAAGTACTCAAATATTGTTCATAAACTGTACTTTAATCATCCAAAGCAGGGGTGGGCTGGCCCACATGACAAACTGGGACTGCTGCGACTCGGGCACTTCAGCTCAATATTGATTTTATCTCTTCATAAGCTTATTGCGATATCCCTCCATTAAAAAAACAAAAAGCCGTTTGTCATTTGGCCCCTTAGAAAAATTACTAGAGTAATTTACTAGAGTAAAGGTCCCTGTTTATCACAATAAGTACTTACTTTTTATGGTGGCTAAAACTGAAGGATGAAATAAATCTTACTGTGTTAGCTGGTTGAGGAGAAAATGTTTTTAACTGTATTTTAAATCTGAGCTTTGGGAATAAAGGGGCAAGCATTTATTATGTTAAGATGGTTGTTAAGCCATCCATTTTCTTACCCAATTCAAGGCCACAAACATTCATCATGTGAGAAGTGGGGGTACACCCTGAACTTTGGCTGGAGCTAAATGAAGGAGCGAGGCTTCCCACACCATCAGTGGAGGTCTGCTACCCCTCACAACCGAAGAAGCAATTATCCAGGGATTGCTCTGTTTCACCTGCACCCTTCTTCCACTTCCTCTTCTTCTTTTCTTTTTCTAGTAGTATATTTTTTGGCCTAGGAAAAAAATGTCTATACCTTTTTATCAATGGACTCATCCCAAAACTCAGTAATAATAATAATCTCAGAGAACTTTCCCAAGAAAAGCTCTCTGAGATTTGTTTCATTATTACTTGAACACTCATCCAGGAGCAGGACTGTGGCACCAAGAGCCACTGCAAGGAAAAGAAGGAGGATATGATATGTATAATTAATTGAAAAAAAGAATGATTATCAAAACAAGTTGGTGAGGTTCCACCACATATTTTTACCTTCATGACCCGAGCATGTTCACATGCATGTCTTTGGACTGTGACCTGGGGAGAACCCACACAGAGCGGGGAGAACATGCAAACCGGCCAGTGGATTCAAATCCAGGACTTCCTTACTGTGAGGCGACACCACATCACTTAGACGCCTCAATGTTTAGCTAAGTTCAGGTTGAGAAATAGAGATAATTGAGCATTTATTATATTTTATAGATAACTGACTGACTTAAGTTACTTTAATCCCCTTTTTAAAAAGTATGCCCCGTGTTTTTCATTTGCTTTTGATTCAAGACCACAAGGTGGCACAATGCTCCTTATTACTGTTAGTATAAGATGAGTGAGTTTGATCTGAATATTATAGATCCTGTGATCAGATGAGGGAAGGGTGATGAGGGTAATAACGTGAATTCAGCTGTCATAAATCTGGCAAAGTCTGGCAAAAAGATCATTTCTAAATGCAGGTGAAGAAATAAGCCAACAATTACAAAATATGCTGAAAACCTTCAAACTAAAGGAGAACATTTAGTGGATAAGAAATTACCCACATAATGCTCCCAAAATACATTGAAAATATATCAGAATGGTTCATATAATATTATAGATTAAAACCATTATTGTATTCCCCCTGGAGCATGCGCTGATATTGCTTGGAGTCTTTGTTATTAGTAGGATCATGTGATAGATACGGGTAGATAAGACGAGTTACAAGTGGAAAGCTCCGAGGTCATGACCCCGTGACGTAATTTGGTCTAACAGCTGAAATTACGCAACAGCCTGGCTGATAGAGGTTTACTATGACCTGGAGTAAAGGGTAGTAAAGGGTCACTGCAGTGATCCATAGGCCTGCGTATGGCTACTGACTGTACAGAGTATTTGAGTGCCCTCAGCAGCCGCAATGGAATATAACTGTTTACTTTTATATAAGCACAAATTTTTTCCATAGTATTTTTGTCATTCTTTACATTTCAGAAGGAAATACTGCAGGTTTTTAAAATATTTCTAGACATTTTTCATGGTTAATGTTAACAAATAAAAGTGGATTTAAAGAATCTGATTAGCTTAAATATCAGTAAAGTGCTACAAATGACACATTAATGCCACACTTTGTTAAAACAGGGATAACACTCTTTTTCTGGATATTTGGTTATGCTATACTTCAGGTGATGTTTTAAATGTTTATATTTCTATGTGCATTTTTACAGTGTTTTTACACTGTGGTAGTTACAGTAAGAAGCCCTACAACTGTGTACAGTTGGAACAGAAACGTACTAAGAATAATAAGAAGCTGCTTTTGGCTGCTCCCTTATTTACTAGGAGTTACCACAGCGGGGAGCTCTGCATGTTTGCTTTGGCAGAGTTTTTACACACCCCTTCCTGACCCAACCCTAAATGAATTTGTGTTTCCTCCTGGGACTGAATCTTTCTAGGTTCATTCGCTTGTTAGGCAAATGTGTAAACCACTACACTGTGGAGCCACTCTTAAAAATACTGAGAAATAATGATAAATTCAAGTCCACCAATAAAATACATCTATTTTTATGACGGAGGAAATGTGTAGAGCACGTGTTTGACTTCAAGGAGCTGTGGCATATCTTAAGCCATACAGACAGTGAGTGAAAGGTTATGATCCCTGTTAAAGCAGTAATGGGACGGCTGTAAAGTGAGGCCTGCTGAATGAAGGATTAACTATGGGCTACCTGCTGAGAAAGGCTTTTAAGATTGGACTGGTGAAAACAGCATTAAAACTAATTTCTCTGGGTAAGAGGTCGAGTCCAAGACTTTGTGAATCACTGAAAGCAAGATTAGTCCAGCTGAGTAAATCATGTAATCTGTAAGTGCTGCTAAAAGGAGTCTATGTCCTAGACTCAGGATCAATCTGGGTTAAGTGTCCAAGTCGCAGTCATTGTGTCTCGTCAAGATTAATTTGATTAGTTCAGCTTGTTATCTTGGAAGAAAGTGATTAGGTTTGATGGCATACCAATGGATCAAAGAGTGGAAAACACTAAAGACACGTCTCCAATGACAGAATTAAACTTCTGATGAACTTTAAGAGCTGCACATGCTTCAAAGACCGTAATATTCTCATTCACTTGTATTAAAACAGCAGTGACATCAAACTCATGGATGATTTCTGGGGTGTTAACAGTCCACAACACATAAGTGTCTGTAACTGGGGTTACAGACACCCCCCACCCCCAAGTTTTCACTAGTAACATTTGTCAAATAATATATTAAACATTTTATATCCATAGAGACTATGTTCAAAGAGTGAATATAGACAACTAATTAAAACGGCCTAGTGCCCCCACGATCTCATGCCCTGCCTGTGCCGGGATGCCACTGTTAGATCACAAACTACTTAAATATACACTTCTCTAAACTTTTTGGATGTCAAGCTAAGTTTGAATTTAATTTAAAGACACAACTCCACCATATTTGGACAGACGGCACAAAGACAGCAGCTAAATTTTACCGACTGGCCTGACTACCCTGATCTGCTGGACCAGTTTGTACACCGTGTCCTGTCCTACACTTGTCCACAAGCGACAATCATGTGCCTCTTTACGCATGCCAGGATCATGTATCAGGAGGAATTTATGACACCCACCTTTAAATACACATCGATACAAGCTGTAAACTCCCCTAGAAACCATCTATATTGTAGATTCTGTGTTTTAATAACCAGCCTGAATGCAGAGATCTGCTTTTACACACTTTCATTTCATCTTGAGATCACTGCACTGTGATAGTAAGTAACTTGTGTGTCAGACTGGTAAATAGTCAAATAGCTCAAGGTCAGAGTCCTCAGTCACACCAGTTGGAAGTCTGAAGAGGCTTGGCAGGAGACAAAAGTATATTTAGAAGGTTGGAATAATCCACCTTACAACAGGTAATCCCGGAGGAAGTGCAAATGTCCTGCTTAAATATCAATAAATGCACAGGAGACTGTTAAAGCTAATGACTTTCTGCATATATTTTTTTTTCTGCGAGCATGTCTCAGTTAAAATATTTTCAGTAGGTCAACGTTCACAGTTGATTTTGGCGCCCCCCCAACTACAACCTGCAGCTCTAAGATTACATTTCACACAGGAGGCAGCCAAATATCCTCCTCAAACATCACAGCTGAAGAGACATGCAGCCAGGACACTCAGTCACACTCTGTCATGTGCACTTGGATGTCATTACACTTCAAAAGCAGGCAGGGGATTCACTCTGTAGGTTGCCTTTATTTCTGGTTTACTGGCAAGGTTCCTGTGTTCAGGGAATGACATTCTGGTGAAAGGCAGAACAAAAAAGAAAACCGATGGGCCAAGAGAAGAGCGCATAACATATTCTCCCCGTACAACTAGTAGAAAATACTAGTTGGTCCCTATAAATATATCTCAGCATTTAAGTCCTTTCAAATGTACAAGATATGTTACAGTTAAACTTCACAACATGATCAGTGAACATACAAAAACATCTTAGATGTATTTCTTAAGCTCGTCATACAAGACAAGCACAAAGGCACCACCCATGCCTCTGAGCACGTTGGACCATGCTCCCTTGAAGAAGGCCTTGCCACCCTCATCACGCGCAATTTTCCTCCAGCAGTCAAGGGTGCCCGTGTACATGATGTCGGCTGAGGGGGAAAAGACAGAATTACAGAGATGTTACGACCTCGTTTAAGTTCAACAGTGGAAAACAAAACAGGAAGTTATAATTGGATTTTGTGCATTTTTTTTTTTTTTTACCTCCTTTACGTCCAGACTGCATCATCATACGACGACGGACAGTGTCGAAGGGGTAGGACACAAGACCAGCGACGGCGGTCACAGACTGAGCAATCATCCAGCTCACTATAATGTGTGTGTTCTTGGGGTCCGGAAGCATGCCTGCAAGACAAATGTCAGTCAGGTAAGATTAAAAGGCAAGTAAGCCCACTGTGCAGAGACACATGAAGCTTTGCAATGTCTCGCAACGAACACTCACCCTTTGCGGTGTCGTAGACGCCAAAGTAAGCAGCTCTGTAGATGATAATGCCCTGGACTGAAACATTGAAACCCTGGTACAGACCCTTAGGGCCATCAGACTTGAAGATCTTCACCAAGCAGTCTCCCAGACCTTTGAACTCACGCTCGTGGCCTGCTTTGCCGACATCAGCGGCGAGACGCGTTCTGGCGAAGTCGAGGGGGTAGACAAAACACAGCGAGGTAGCTCCGGCGGCACCGCCAGATGCCAGGTTACCCGCAAAGTATCTCCAGAACTGCGTGCGCTTGTCCACGCCGTCGAGGAAAATCTTCTTGTACTTGTCCTTGAAAGCAAAGTTGAGGGCCTGAGTGGGGAAGTATCGGATGACATTGGCCAGATTCCCTCGCCAGAAAGAGAGGAAGCCCTGCTCTTTAGGGATACGAACGACACAGTCGATGATGCCCTTGTACTGCTGGTCAACCGCAATCTGTTTGCTGGCATGTTGCACCTGTAAACAAAGCAGAGACACTGCAGTATATCAGAGGCAGAAGAGTGAACTTATCTTATTCTGCTTCCTCTTCAAGCATGCACCCATTCCCCTCCTGAAAGGTGCAAACTGGGAGATTCCTGTTATTGTAATGAGTCAGCCACATTTCTCTTCATGTGCAGTACAGCAACCTTTTCATTCAAAAGTTCACAGCCTCACCCCCTGCTACTGCCTGCTACTACTGCTGCTGAGCTCAGGCCCAATGCAGCAGTGAAGCGCCATGGCGCAAACCTTGCTGTGACCTTGGCTGTTTGATGTCAAGCCAAACTAATCAGCTGTCGTGACATTAGAGTACTTTTAAACGCCGCAGTAGAACCAGAGCTTCACATTTCCCTGTTAACGGTGCATTTTGATGCTTGGCCAGGCTGCCAGCATTCAGGCCGGTGCATTACGTAACAAGTCTGATACGCCTCGATTATTCTCATTCCTCATCTGTGTCTGCACCAAACTCTGACAGAGCCGCTCCGATTTATTATTTTTGGCTCACTTTCTACTCCTGACAATTCAGCACATTTCCATTATTATTAGATTTCTATTATCTGCCACATGCACATGCATCTTAACAATTTCCCCTCCACACAAAAACAGCAACAAAAAAAGCTGTAAATAACAAAAAGCTATATTCAACCTGCAACATGCGACTCACAGCTATAATAACAGTGTCATTAGGATGACAGGTGTTTGCAGAAGGATATATACAGTTATCACTCACCTGGAGGAGAAGCTTGACTCTCTCGATTGGAGCTACAGCTGTTTTAGAGATGGCAGCGGCAATGCCACCAGCCAAGAAGTCCTTGGCGAAGGAAATAGCTTGTTCACTCATCTTCAGGTGCTGTCAGCCGCCGTCCAGCTACTTGGTTGGTGGGGTTGAAATGGCCGAATTCTACCTAGAACTGAGGGGGATTTAAGGGGACTGAGCGCGAGAAAAAACGTGAACTTCGATTCTTATTTGCGATTGGCCGGCTCTGTGAGTAGTGGGCGGCGCTAAGTGATGACCTTCGATTGTGATTTGGAACTTTCCCTTGTCACTCAGACAAACTGAGGCACATGAGAAAAAGTTTTGAATCTTACATGACTAAAGTTTTGAAGAGTCGACAAAGTCAACAGAACAGAAGTGGGAGGCACTGTTATGGTGTTAAACTATTGTGATTATTATTTAAATTAAGCTCAAGGTCGTGTCAAATGTCACTCTGGAGCAGATGAAGCCTCACAGCTATGGTAGTTAAAGGTCATCCCAGCTGTTGATGTCCTTTGGCTGCCAGTCAGTTGTCCACGTGAGCTTACGTGATACAGTCACCTGACTGATTCCAGTCTGAAAGTGTGCACAACAATCTTTAAATCAAATAACTTGGCCTAAAACACATTATTACTACAAGACAGGTGGTGAAAGAGTTCATCAGAACTTCAAGTAATGCAAGGTGAAAGTGCAGAAATACACCAGTAAAAGTATTCAGCTATAAAACTTTAATGTTCCTAGTTTATCTTATCATATAATAATGCCTCATGTATTTCTGAACCTGCAAATCAATGTGTAGGAGTAAATTAAACAGTACTTGATTTGCCTCGGGCATGTGACGTATAAAGTGGCAGAAAAAGGAAATACTCTTGTATTAGTACCTTAAATGAGGTGCATCAGTAAATGTTCTTAGTAACTTTAAACAACCGAAAACAGGTCGGACTGCTGACAGACAACTTAAGGACAAAGTCACTGAGCAGGAATGCGGGTTTCAGCAAACAGGAGGTTAAATCAATGTCTTCACCTTCACAATAAGAAAAGGAGTCGTTTTAACCTTAAAGGGCCATTCTACCAAATTGATTCAAAGTGCAGTCTCATAATTAAAAATACTTTATAGAAAACAATTAAATATTCAGAACTTTGAGATTTATTTGTTCAATCTCAACGCATTAGTTCAGATAGAACTAAATTAAACATATATCATATCCTTCTTTTTGTGTGACTTTCTGTTGGGAGGCAGCTGTCCCAAAATCTAATGTCTAGATTTCAATGAATGAAAATATGATTACATTTCATTTTAATTTGATTGTATTTTATGTATCTTTTTGATGGATTTTAACGGGAAGTTTAAATGTTTAAACTCATTTTGTGATTTTTATCATGAATTCAAGTAGCATATGTCTAAAAAGCCGTCTAATGTTTTCATGTCACTGCTGAAACAAGAGGAGTTATGGTCCATAGGGGGAGCCTTTTTCAGGCACATACCCCACATTCTCACCAACAATGAAGACAAACATCTTCTCTCTAATGTGCGTAGTGAGGAGAGAATTACTGTTTTTGAGTCATTGTGTTGCAAAGTCTGAAAATCAGATCCTGATTGCTTGTTTCTTTTCCATCTTATTGATTAGCCTGTGAGTCCAACCTCTGATTATCTGAGCGTTGTCCATCACATTGGTCATGGAAGACGCATGGCCATAAACAGTACAGACTATGACTATTTATTGAGCAATATTAAAGCCATGGGAAGGCTGTAGCTCAGGAGGTAGAGCAGGTCATCTGCTAATCATGAAGGTTCTTGGTTTGATCTCTGGCTGCTCCAAACTGCATGCCAAAGTATCCTTGGGTAAGATACTGGACACCAAGTTGCTCTGTGATGTGTCCATTGGAGTGTGATTAGGTCTGAATGTGAGATAGAAAGCACTTAGCTGTACAAAACAAGTTCTTGTGAATGAAGACAACTACACACTAAACATTACTTTCCACAACCTGCCCCCACCCCTTGTTCCCCCTCCCTTGTCGACCGTGGGCATGCGCTTATTTATATGTTTAAACACAAGTTTAAACAGACCAGTATTGGAGCCATATAACAAGAAACTATTACCAAAGTATAACGACAGACGCTCTGTGCCTGGAAACAGAATGAAAAGCAAAATCAGAATCAGTGAATCAGTGTTTAAGGTGCCCATTAACTGATAACCGGAAAGGTCAGAGGACATAATGTCATGAAAATATGAGCTAGATTTAATTCAGTGGTCATTTATGAGCAGAAGTTGCACAATAAATGTAACGGGAAATATATTGTCATGTTTTAGGAGAGGCCATCATAGTGCTGCTAAAGATTCTGAGAGTAAATATTAGAAGTAGACTGTCATGTTTTGTGGGTAATACAGCTTCATAAACCACAAGACTAATAAGACTCTTCAAACAGCTCCATCTGTAGAGGACACACAAAACTAGTCTGCAAGTTAAATTATACATGGCTTTGACTAAGCCTCAACAAACATGTTCAGCTATTTTCCTGGTCTCTTGTCTCTGTCCTGAATTAATGTTTAACTCTAAGCGTTTTAATGACAAACACTGCAGCTGAATAGCTAAATGAAGCGATCATGCAGCACTGTTCTTTAAAGTGAGTGACGTTAGTGTAATGCTTCAGCAGACTGGAAACACATGCCGGCTGTCCGATAGTTGCTGGCTATCTTTAGAGAACATATCTATAGCTTCTGCAGACCTGGGACACATTCACATTCCCAGCTGCTGCTGAACCTTGGTCTGTTGAACCAATCTAATAATAGGCAGATAAAACCGGATGTAGAATCATGTTCTTTGCAGTGCCATTGTTCCCCATGAGTCCTTTCTAATATAAAGAAAACCTGATTTAAAGGCAGCACAGTGCAGACCAACATAACCTCCTGTAATCATGATATCTTACATCACATACAGTAAAAATATCCTGCCTTTAAATCTAAGTAAATCACCACAATGTTATTCAGATTTTTGCTTTCCAAACTCAAAATCATTGAGTGGCTGAGTAAGGTCAGCCTGTATTTAGACACAGACCTGCTGCCCTCTTATGGACATAGTATAGTAATACAGCCAGCATGAAGAAGCATCTACACTGTAAACCCGTTGTGTTTACAATCATTATTCAGTCAGTGAGCTACTCCTGCTGCCAAGCAGCCATGAATGACGCTCTGCAGGGGAGTGAAGCGAACAGGAGGCTCCTGCCACAGCTTGTCCAAGTTCATGCAGACTGCATAGCATCCAACAGAAAAGGGAACTGCACCTGTAAAGTTATGAATGAATGAATGAATGAATGAATGACGGATTTATTGTCATATGCAATACAAGGTACACAGCGCTGCCACTCTGTCCCTCAATACAGTACAAGCACATAATATGCAATGAAAATTGGAGTTTCAGGAGTCCCACCTAAAGAAACACAAACAGACAGCTGTGGACATGCAGCTTAAAAGGTGCTTCCATGGTTAAAGGAGTAAACAGCAAGACATTGCGAAAGTTAGGGTAAAAAATGTCATCCAGTGCTGTGTCCGAAGGGGCACCCCACTGGAGTACAAAAACCACCTGCTAAGCAGTAGACATGGTGGAAAGGTGGAGCTGATCACTTACACATTAAAACTACACAATGAATAGACACACAGTGGGAAACTAATATGCAATATGTGACATAAGGGCCTGAAAATGACTGAGTTTGTTGTGATCTCGTACAAACCCAAGACAATGAGAGAAAATCCCCTGTAGAGGGCAAGCAGCCCCTTTTTCTTGTAGATTTTTAACAAGGTGTGTGCTACACCAATGTATGTGGGCTGCCTGCAGTTTTGAACGATCAGCCTGGTTTCCGTCACCTCCGGAGGGTCACGTAATTAGAGCAACAACAACACCGGCAAGTCCACCTGCAAATGTGGGCCTCCACTGAGAGATGAAGCCCAGTTCATCCATGTGAAGGTGGACTATCCTGCACACAGAGTAAGAAAACACGCAATAACAGTTCATTTTGGGCTGGAATGAAACTGATGTCCCTGTGAGCCAGTTTGTTTTGCAGATATATATATATATATATATACACAACATCATGCAAAAACACATAACAAGGTCCAAGTGATTGTTCACAACATAGAAAACCACTTTGTTTATTAATGCATTGTGTCAGTATTTAGAATGCCTATGCAAATAACATTAAGTGTATTCAGGGCAGTCAGGCAGTCTGTTCTGTTTAGAAATCTCTGTAGACACTAGGTATTATTCTTCAGAGCACTTCCAGGAAGCCTGCAACAGAAGAGCATGTGAATAACTGAATTGAATACACTATATGCACTCACTTGTCTAAGAAGATGTCATCTGGAAAACATAATGACTAATGCAATCAGTGAGCAATAGATTTTTTACTCTGTGCTGGATTACTATTATCTTTCCTGTGACTCTTCGACCTGTGTTTAGTGTCCTGATGTTACCTAACTGAGGCATAAGTAGATATCTGTCCTCAGTTTTGCCTCACATACATTGCTTCCTCA
Source organism: Apistogramma diplotaenia (assembly GCA_015052665.1). Classification (NCBI taxonomy): domain Eukaryota; kingdom Metazoa; phylum Chordata; class Actinopteri; order Cichliformes; family Cichlidae; genus Apistogramma; species Apistogramma diplotaenia. Next base: position 3,184 of record VOQJ01017296.1, on the reverse strand, counting down.
TAGGGAGTAAAACATTTTTTAACCCAGGTCTCGCCAACCCAAACCAGAATCCTCCCTTCATCAAACATGAATAATGAATGTATTAACATGCTTGTTGCTGCAACATATAATTATTAATAAATGTGTTGTTGATTTTTTAAATTTATAATTCTCTCTAGAGAATGCTGATAAAATATTGAGATTATAACAGCAACCCTGACACATTTGGTTTATTATCATAGACTGTAACACATGTCTTATCATACTGAGGGTGGAGCTGGGAAATTTGGGGCATTTTGAAATCGAGGATGAAGATTTGATGAGGATTTTTGAATGTAATGCAAGGAAAGGGAAATGACTTTAAATAGGAAATATTGTGTTTTTATATAAACACTTGAGATGAATGTGTAGAAAAATAAGAATCCCAGTAGAGCAGCAGTTTCCGAAATACCAATCCGTGTGGCACCAACAACACATTCAAAACAATTACACATTCAAAGTTGCTTAAATCATCGGTTTGAACTTCATGTCGTCTTAACTGTGTCTGCCTTCCTAAAGACATTGAATATTTAGTATCTGGTGCTTTCCATGCTTTAAATCTCACATATGGGTTCTTACTACTCCAGGAGAAATCAGTTCCTGAGTTGAAAAAAGCCCCTCACTTTTAGCCAAATAAGGAAACAGACATAAATCAAGGCTCTCTCATTGCTCTGGGACTGTCTCCAGCAGGTCCTGTACAGTCATATATGATAATAAATCAGATTTTCTATGCGATAAAAAATATTGCTCACTGTCGAGAGAAGACGATGGGCAATTCTGGGCAATACAACCAGTATTATTACAACGCTGTTCTTTTTGACGCAGTAATAAAGTTGTTCACAAGAACTGTGTCGGGCAGAGGATTTCTTCAGAGGCATCGATACAGCAGTGAACTTAGAAACAACAAATTGCTGCCATGTGATTGGCTGATTAGCTATTTGCACTAAAAAGCAGTTGAGCAGGTATACCAAATAAAGTGGCCAGTGGGTGCAGATTAAATGTACTGTATAAAGCAAAAACAATTGGAAACATTACACTTTTTTCCTGCTTTTTGTGTATAAAAATGAAACAAGATTATTTCCAAATTGAAAGCGTTTTCTCATAAATGTTCTTGAGTGAGAAGAAAACATTTTAAAGGTGTTTTTTATCATTAAACTTTTATGAAAACCTGTTTAACAGTCAGCATATAGGCTACCCATCTGTCGAGGGTATGTTATTCATTTTTTTGTTCCTTTAAAGCCTCTCCCTCCTCTGTGTAACATGAGCTTCAGCTACCTGCTACTGCCACAGCCACCGGGCTGGCTTTGTTTTCTCGTTGCCTATCTTTTTCAGGTACCTAGTGGGGGGGGGGAGTGGACACAATTTTAGATTCAGCACACCTGAGTAAATCAAGATCTGGTGCACTGTAAAGCAGCCCTGCCTCAACCACCTGGAGGCTCCTTTTTTGCTGTATTAGGTATTTCACTTTGTAAAATCACTTTGACCAACAGGTATTATTGCTGTTTATTTAGATTATATACTGTGTGAAGAATAAATACTATTTATTCAACAATCATTAGTTAATTTGTGCATTTATTGGTCTATGATTTTGTCTCAGTAAAGTAAACACTGGAAAGTAACTAACACTGGAGTATTCAAAGTTATTATAAATTTCTAAATAACACCAAAAATACTGGGATATTATTAAGGATTAGCACTATAGGACACTTTATTTTAGCCTCCTCCCTTTTTCACCTATTAAGAAGTAGTACAGCAGTGATGAGCCAAAAGTAGTAAACAGAAAACTGATAAGTACTGCTTCTTTGGAGCTGAACACTTACACTGTCAGGGTGGAGACAGCAGTGGAATAGCACAGTAGGCCACTGAGAACCCTCTGACAGCCTGCTGCATGTCTGTCTTGGATGGATCTCATATTGTCTACAGCATTGACTCCCCAGGGGTGCTTTTATTTTTGCAGATTTTTGCCTAAGCTTTGGGCTTATTGAAACTGCTTTTCTATACACTATTTTCTGCTCTTTGAAGCTGAATCTCCAGTGTATTTTGCATATTTTCTGACTACTTCTCTTTAGTCAGTCTTCACCTCCAACATACTCCCTTCTTGTTAAGCTGCACTAAACCTGGACACAAGCACAGAGCACAGTGGTGAGGTTAAACACGTCTTTATTGTGAAAAATGTGTCTTTGATTCTTGAGGGGAGAGAACAGGTAAGAAGCCAAAAACACAATAATCCAAGTACAAGAAAGTTTGGAGGAGCCGATCTTGAGCTACCACTTGCAGTGCAATGATGCTCCAGTCTCTTATAGTCAGGATCAAATAGGTGAGTAGTTAGGTGCAGGACCACAAGTGCTTGATTAAAGGGGCGTTGACCTTTCATGATTTATGAGGAATGCAGCTGTCCTGGCCAGTCATTAACAAGACTTTTGGTCCATAAAAATGTCAAGGCCTCTTATTAACACAACTTTTGAGACAGTACAGTTAAAGTAAAGGGTATACAACCACAAAGTAAAGCACAATAAAAGCATAGATAAGATAGTGTAATGTAGGCATAAACGATTGATAAATAGAATAAACTGAAATATAAAAGACCATTTTGAATATATAAATCAAATAGTACAGGTGAACTAAGTGTCAAAACAGCAGTCAATATTCCTATATAGCAATCCAGTGTATGTGTGCATGTCAAAAAAACAAAACAACAGATAAAATCATGAACAGTGAACATACATAAACAACTTAGACGAATTTCTTAAGCTCGTCATACAAGACAAGCACAAAGGCACCACCAATGCCTCTGAGCATGTTGGACCATGCTCCCTTGAAGAAGGCCTTGCCACCCTGATCACGTGCAATTTTCGTCCAGCAGTCAAGGGTGCCCGTGTACATTACGTCGGCTGAGGGGGAAAAGACAGAATTACAGAGATGTTACGACCTCATTTAGTTAAACAGTGGGGGAAAAAAGAGGAGGTTACACTTATATTTCCTGCATTTTTTTTGTACCTCCTTTACGTCCAGCCTGCATCATCATATGACGACGGACAGTGTCGAAGGGGTAGGACACAAGACCAGAGACGGTGGTCACAGAATGTGCAATCATCCAGCTCACTATAATGTGTGTGTTCTCAGGGTCCGGAAGCATGCCTGCAAGACAAACGTCAGTCGGTAAGAT
>VOQJ01017295.1:0-11631 GCA_015052665.1 Apistogramma diplotaenia | reverse complement strand
GAGATTGAGGTTTTGAGCCTAGGGATAATCTAGTTCCCTAGATTGTGATAATGCTGCTCGGGATGATCGTGCGGATGAGAGCGGGTTTGGGCGTGCTCGTGCCTGTGGGTTTTGTGCTTGCATGTACTTGTGCGCCAATGTGTTGGTGCTCAAAAGAGAAGAGGCAGACAATAGCAGAGTGAGCCACTGAAATAGTACACATAGGCTGATGGAAAATAGGCTGTTGCTGTATCTAGGCAACCACATCAGAATTCAAGACATACCAAACAACAGGTGATTGCCACCATCTTCCATTTCAGTTTTAAGCTGATTAATTATACTCAAATATTAATTCATGATTTACAACAAATCCTACAGTATACAGACATTTGCAGTTAGATGACTTTAGACAGGCAGACATCTGATCTTTGATACAGTACAAGGACAAGGACAGTTATCTTATTCATTTATTCCAGAAAAAAGTGTATAACTATGTGGATACAATTAATAACATCCTTTTATAGAAGAAATGACCTCTTTTAAACTTCTTTTCCATAAGTCTCCAGTGCTCTCTGACATTAACATCAATTGTGACAAGCTACAATAGCAGGTACTGCCTTCTTTTTAAAATGTGCTTTTCAGACAGACGGCCCTGCGTTAAATTTAGCACAATAAAGTTTATAAATTCATGACACATCACAGCAGCATCACACGACCAAGCTTCAGGGTTGGTCTGAAGCTGCTTTGTTAATGGCAAATATCATAATCAGCGTTATTATGGCTGCTGTCGTTATCTGATTAACCTAACATGCATCATTACTAAACTGCACCCAACTTGTCTTTTTGTGGGGAATTCTCTTCTAACTTGTAATATCACTCAAATGAAACACATAAATGAAAATAGAGGTAGATTTGTTGGAGGACGCAGGCTCACGTCGTATCGAGTTAGGCTCTGATCAGAAGTTTGTCCATAACGACCTGCCGAGCACTCGTTGCCCCCCTGCAAGTGCAGATGAGAGCAACATCCTCTGTCTTTGATTCATCTGTCCAGAGCACATTATTTGAAAAATGCCTGGTTTGCCTTTATTCCACTCTGTAATATAGCTCTAATTATTTTTTGACCAACAAAGGCCATTTTTGTGTCACATATCCCAAATGTGAGATTGGCCAAAGCTATTTTCTGACTTTAGACTTTTGCTCTTTGAAATATTCAAATAGACTGAAGCAATCGAATAATTTTCTTCAAACCTCTTGTCTCGCAAGCTTTGTTTTGAATGTCTTGTGGAATATTAGGAATGTTTAGGATTAGCCTGGATGATTAACCTTTCTTTACTCACCACCGAGAATACTCGTCAGTTAAATGAATCATTCATATTGTACCGACGTCCAACTCATGTCCACCGGTGGGTCTCACATGTCTCCTGGTCATCCATCACTACTTCAGGCTGCAGCTAGTTCAGCATTTAACCACATTTAGCAAAGACGTGTGGATGTTAACCTGTAATGAAAGAAGGCTGTTAGTGTTAACAAGCACTCTCAGTAAACTAATTCATTGTTGTGTGAAGCTTTAAATTGTGCTCAATTTTGACTGCTTTCTGAGTGTTTTCTTCCTCTTAGAGTCTACTTTTTTTCTGTTTAATGATCGAGGAAATAAGTTGCCAAAAAAATCAATAAGACAGAGAGCTCTTCAGTTTCTGCTATGATGGCACAATACACTTTAATAGCGAAGACAAGCAGACTCTAGATCCCAAAGATTTAAATCAGGTTCCATTTCTCAGATTTTAAGGAGGGGTTTTTTTTATCAGTGGTTCTAATCTGAAAACTCTGGTTGTAATTTTTATGGATTTGAAGTTGTGCTAAATTATGAAAATGACTACAAATTGTCCATTTCATGTGCCATTTGTTTGAGAACATCGCCTTTATTTGTTGGCATTGTTTTTAAAAAGGATCCGGTGTTTGCTTGTTTGGCTCTGTTGAAAAATTCAACAGTTTATGGGATGTAATTTTCATCCAGTACACCTTGTTTGCTAGAAAGAAAAAAAAATCAACAACACACAAAAACAAACCATTTGCAATGTGAAACATAAACAGCAACAAACTGGGACTTTCTGATTTTTTTCCTTTACTTTGTAACTTACGGTTTGCAAAATGACACTAAGCTTAAGCTCTGTTGAATCTCATTTAAGTCTTAAGTTCCCTGTTGTTCTGCATGATCTACTCCCACCCTGATCTGTGTCTGGTGTTGGTGTCCAGCTGTTCCATCAGCACGACAAGTGGTTCAGGAAACTCCCTCATTGTTCACTGACCAATCGCAAACACACCAGAATGCTGTCAACGAGCATTTTCCGCCCAGTGGTTTGCATTTGCCTGCACCTGTGGTTTTAGCCCAGAGGGCACAGGATGCAGGGGTGGGGGGGGTAGGGTACGGGGGGATGCTGCGCACTGGCGTGGAAAGGAAGTCAGATTTCGGATTAGACTGTCTTTCTGTGTGTGGAGATTAAGCATAATAGATTCATTCTGAGTTTCCCTCTTTTTGTTGTGTTTTTCCTCAAAATGCATCAGGGGCCAGCTGAGCCTTAGCACCCGTATTTGCATTTTCCCAATTTGCATGAACTCATTGGAGCTCTGAGGCAACTTACGGTTGTGTGTGCACATGTGCAGGCATGCGTGCGTTCCTGGCGTGTGCTTTGTAATTTGACAAGCAAAATAAAGAACTTGTCCAAACAATCTAATAAACGTGGCTGAAAGAAGCTGCGCTGCATTCATTGAATTCTTGGCCTCAAATCACCTGGAAGCAGAAAGCGTTTATTTCCCAACATTTACTAGAATGTTAAGAAATTACATTCACAGCCTTCGCTGACTTATCACATGTTGTAACACTGTATCATACTGCAGTTGAGAGTCTACTGAGGAGAGTTACTAGGATAGATACTCAGTCTGCACTGCAGTGCTTTGCTAGCCTGGGTTGTGAATCTTATCAGGCAGAGTTGTGGTAGTGGATTTTGTGTGCGCGCGCGTGTGTTTGTGAGTTTGTGTGCCTGCGTGTGTGTGTCCAGGCCCCTCTGGAGTCCATTAATCCCAAATCTAACAGACTTACTGCAGAGGCAGCCTTTGATGTGTGCTGAATCCCTCTCTGGAATATTGGATGCTGCTTCCATAATACCCCCTTCCCTCTCTCTTGTCAGGAATACATTGTTTTGTTTTTCCCCCCCATGATGCTGATGTTGTCCAGCAGGACAGGTGGCTGCCATGTTATGAGTTTGTTTACAATTCAGGTGTGTTTTTAGTGGTTCTCTGATCTGTGATTTTACATCTCTGAGCTTCTTTAATCCCATTCTTATCTTGTGTAAGCCTTCTAATCTTTGACCCTAATCTTAAAGCGTCACATAGAATGGGGCAGTGCAGATTGACAAGAGTTGTTTTTCTCACCTTCAAATTCAATGCATACATTTGTCAGCGAGAGCTGGGGGGTCCTCCAGCCTTGGGGTTTTCTGTCTTGCGAGCTGAGTCTGAAAGGTATTTATTGTTATATATTTCTATTTATTTGTGTTTTATTGCAGCGGCCTGGACTTGAACCCAGCCTATTTTAAAGCCTCGTGCTATAACCCTCTAGTCTCAGGAGTGAAACAGATGGAGAGGCAAAGAAAGTATAAATTAGATAGTGAGATGGAAAACGCATTTCTATTTGAAATGATTATCCTCCCTGACGGGTATACTAATAGACTGTTATTGCATTTCCGTCAGTTTCTTTTAATCTAATCATGCTTATAAACAGATGAGTGAGAGTGTTAGTGTTTGCGTATATTCATCCATACAGAGACATAAGCAACCAGTGTCTAGACGGCAAACACCAATTTGGCTGGCACATGGAGGAACGTCAATGCTAAAGCAATGCTGCTGAAACACTAGGCATGTTCTTCTGCATGAGGAGGAGATTGCAGTGACAGACAGACGGCAATGGAGGAGGAGGTGGCGCAGCAGAAATAGAGGAGAGGCTGGCAGAGCTCACTGTTGCTAATACATCCAAAGTGTGTCAGTTAGCTCTCTAAATGTGTTAGGCCCCGGGGCTGAGAAAGCCAACACCATCGACTCAACCTACCTCACTTCACCTTTCCACTTAGCCTCTGTTCAACACCCGCCAACATCCTTGGCGGGGGGCGGGGGTGGGGGGTATGGGGGGTGGGGGGTGCAGTGCTGTTCATTGGCACGATTGATCAAATAACTACATGCTAAAGTGTACAGTTTTCTTATTCCACATATTAGTCTCATGAGCACATGTGCTGAAGCGTGAAGAGTAGCGGGGTGGCAGGTAGCTTTACAGTTGGTGCACCTTCGCACTCGCTTCCCTCCTTTGGCAGCTTCACTCCGGCGTTCAGCAGACAGTCGGGGTGTGGGTGATCCCATTTTATGACAGTAAGTCATAATGCTATTTTTTATATGGCAGTTCTCTTAATGATCATGCAGGAGAAGTAGATTCCTTTTAACTTTAATATATATCATAGATATTATATATCATTTATTGATCACGGTGTGCATTATTAATGTAGCTAGCATTAGCATGTGCTTTTATTATATCTATCTATCTATACTCTCAGATCCCTGTGCATATATATAGTAACCAGTTATAATCCCTTATTTATTGTATAATTTATTTCAGTGTCTTTGCACTCTACACCATCACACAAATAAATATGCTATACCTGTTGTTATTGCCTGTGTCATGTTGTTATTGTCTATATTGTCTGTTTGCCTCTACTAATTACATTGAAAGCAAAGAAAAAAGAAGAGCATCCAATTCTTTGTATGTATACACATACTTGGCCAATAAAGCTGTTTCTCATTAAAGGAATTCTGTTTATACACGACTGATACAGACAGACTGACTTTCTGTGCTCTACTGAGTCAAAGTGGAAGAAAAATGAAAATATGATGCACACTCTAACAAGCGGCTTGGTCTGTCAGATTAGTCTGTTTGTAAACATCTGACTGGTGTCATGTCAGGTACACGATTAAATTCACAATGTGTATTTTTGTCCTCACCCAGTTATAAATGCTGTTATTTCAGCTGAACTAATGTAAGAGAAATACACTTTTTTGAGTGTCACTGAGAAATGCGAAAGGTTCTGGTTGGTTGGTTTTTCAATTCTGTAGAATTTAGTCTGAGAAAAACGAATGTCATAGCAAATCACGGGGTTTTCTCCTCCGTCATCATCTCCAGTAATATGTAAGTTAGGGTTCTGGCAGACATTAGTATCAAGGATTTTTACATTGATATAATTTTTTCTATTGCACAGTGTCTGAAATTTGTTAGACAACCATTTCAGTACCGTCAATGGCGAACTTAATCTTCTAGGTTTTCCCCACCTTGTTTTCATTAGTCACCCATTATATTGTCTTTCTTGAGTTTGACCTGTTTTGTAGAGCCCGACCGATATAGGAAGACCGATACTAATACTAAAACTATGAAATATTGACCATTTTTTTTTCTTTCAGACATGAAACTTCACTAAAAACTTTATTACATAGAGTTGTTTATGTGCCTTTTTAAGACATATAACAGTGCACCTTAAAAATCGGCTCGTTTTCTGCTCATATCAGATGGTTGTTCAAAGCACATGTTGCCAATAAGGAAGCTGCAGAGTGCCCGCTAATGTACAAACATCACTACTAATAACGTGGTTGAAGGGTGTGTCTTCCGTCTCTACTTTAAAATTTTTCATTTACTGATTTTTATAAAGGACAATATAATACTAATATCAGCCAAGGTATTGATCCTGCCCATATATGCTTTTGCTAGTGGCAACAACCTGTCAGATATTCACAAGGCTTACAGAATTTTCCATTTGCCCTTCTTTTGTATGATAAGTTGCAATCAGCAGTCCCAGTGCTGAAATAATCAACATCATTGGTTATGCAAGAACCGCGTCCTAATGCAATAGTAAGGATGGTACTATTCTGCTTTACGCTCTATGTATAAGTGTTGTATTACAGTGATGGTTCTGTGGAGACAGAGCGTCAGAAGCACTTTCCCTAATCCTGCTAAAGCAGCACACATGGGAATGATTACTTGCACAAAGCCATGACACTCTGAGTTGTTCAAATCCCTTTGTTCAAAAGAGAGCGACAAACAGAGCTGCAGACACAGAGAGGGAGACAATAAAAGGAAGTGATTTAATTCAGTAAATGTGACATCATTTTATGTCTAGTTGATCTTCTTGTTACATGGGTTGCCCGAATGAAGCCTCCGCACGTCTCCTTGTTGCTTCGGGCTGGTTTTTTAGGACAGGGCCACAACATTTTATTTTTAGGCAACAAATTGAGTCAGTTTAAGAAAAGATCCCCCAATTTTGGAGCAATGGAAATGGATCATTAACGCAGCATGGTTAAAATGTAAGAATTTGTTGGAGGGAAGCACTTCAAAAGACGACCCTATGTGAATTAGAAACAAAAGGTTTCCTTTCATTCTTTCTTTAATAGGGTGTTTTAAACCTGTTTTCTCCTTGGATAGAAACAGGATTTCGGTAATGAGCTGGTGAGTCATAGATTCTCTCGGCTTAATTTTTTTTAATTCCCTGCCCCCTCCCTTCTTTCTCTCTCTGACTTTATTTCTCGCGCTCACTGTCTCGCTAAATGGGCCAAGGCAACTTTCTTTGCTGTCTACTGGGGGAAGGAAGTAGATTAAGGCTGTTAACAGGCAGAAGGATGCTGATCAGCCTTTCTGGTCTCTGCTCTAATGTCTGGTCCATACTGTGCTTTCTTCCTCCTGAGGCTCCTGGGCTATAGGTTCCCTTTGAACACATTGCATTTGTTTTGAACTTGCATGTGGTGAAAGAAGTGCTGTTTAACTGAAAAGCCCATTTGATTCCAACAAATATACCCCTAAACGAGGCAAAAAAAAAAGCGTGCACTGTCTTCACATCTGCAAACAGTAAGTAGTAGTGAGTAGAAATAAAGCCTTGTGCATGCCTGCTGTGTCTATTTGTGTTGCTTATGAGTGAACATGCTGTGATGTGCACACTCTAAAGACAAGGCACATGCAAGCACACTATATTTAGATGACAAACTGCCATAAACCCAGGCTGAAGGGGGGAAGAAATAAACAAAAGAGTGGGGAGAAAAAAGCAAGGCGGTCCAGAAGCATCCCCTGTCACGGTGCAATCCCCCATGTCCTAATTACACAGGCTTAGAGGAAACGGAGGATTAGCCACTGATTCACCACGCTTCTCGCCTCATCTTCTAATAAGTTCCTTTCTTGTCTCTTTACCACCCTTTGTGCCGCCCTCCATGTCTCTCTCAAGGTAAAGGTAGAAAGAGCCTACTGACCTGTAACTTTCTGTCTTTGTTACCTCTTGTTGACATGCCTGGCTTAGAGGGCAAGGGTTTGTTTTGCCTGCAAACATGCAGCCAAAGAGTCATAAAGTGCTGTTTGAAACAATTTATTGCCTGTGGATGTTTTTTTGAAAGAAAAATTTCAAATTTTTAATTTATAATGACCTACATGCTTTCAATGTAAAAGACAAAAAAAGATACGATTTTGAATAGGTGTATTATTTTTTTACAATTAACGGTATTGGTAATTACCAAAATCTTTGTGTGTGTGTATTTCTCTAATGGTTAATCCAACAATATGTGCAATCTCTTTAATCAAAGCGATAATTTTAACACTGAAATTAAATTATTGGTGTTATGCATGAATGTTCAAATGTCTAGTTTCCAGTTTCTGAAAAAAATTGTAACGCACGTTCTTATTTTTTGATTAAGATGTGAAATTACAGCTATTTAGATTCCTGAAGAGACAAAATAGTTTTAGTGGCTGAATGTTACACTTGATTAATTTCTGACTCAGAGATGTCCAGTGTGCCGGCGCAGTTTTAACCATTATAAACATGAATTCAATTGATTGTTTGCCTAGTAAATAATAATATATTGCTTTAGTTTCAAGCAAGTTTTTTCCAATTTCAAAGATATTTGTGGATTTATATTTATGTCAGGCGGTCTAATAAATTTGTTACATACTGTATGTGCTACATTTATAACTATGAATGTAGCATATACAGTATATAACCTAACCTTAACCTAGATCTGTATATTTTTGAGGGATTGTTTGTTAAGTCCTTTGACCTCTGACATTACACTTTGTTAAATGAACATATGATAAACAAATTGTATTGGAGCTGATCAGTGCAGAGTTGCTGTAGAGTTACCCTGTATAAACAATGAGTAATGCTCTTCAGTGTTATAGATTTTTCAGATTTATTGTTTGCTAGGTATAAATAGCTTAATGACAGTAGGATAGATGTCTGAGGGCTGTTCCTGTCAGACATCTATATCTAATAGCTTCCCTGTGGCTACTCTCCTGCAATTGCTCCACCATTAAAACACTTACAGGGTGAAAGAAATAGGAGCGATCTATTGCCAGAGGAAATGTGAATTATACAAGGTCTTAAGTCACAGGTTGGAAAAGAGGCTTTTTTTCCTTTTTTTTGGATTGTCCATGGCCAGGATCTGCCTTGACTGACCATGCAATATTTATTGAGTGTCTCTGAATACTGTGAACACTGGAGGCTTGGAGCTGCTGTACGCACAGCAAAAAGAAAGTTATTTTTCTTTGTTCATTCTGCGGTTAGTTTTCTTTTCCTCTTTTTTTCTTGGCTGAGTGGGTTTCTCGAACACGGCAGTGGAAACTTTGTGAAGAAGGGAGCTTCTTTTGGCCTTGGATAGGTTACCATGAACGTTTATTACCACCAAACCTGTTTTTCTGGTCTGAGGTTGGCCTGTCAACAGATAACAGAGAAATGCTGACATCCACCTTTTTTTTCACACATATCCCAAGGCTGACCTTTACTAACAAATAACCTGGTAGAAATCTTCAATAATTGATACTGCATCGGTGAGCTCATGGATTATGTGTGACTTACAAGTCCAAAACATGCTGTGAAACCACACTGAAATCAAGGAAAGCTATTCTATTCATATTTGAACCGAGTATGTTAATGGAGGTTCATTAAAAAGCAATCAATATGTTTTGAAGTTGCCTGCACACTCTCACTGGAAAACTCTTAAGCGGTCACTCTACCAGGACATGAACAGGCACACACGTGTACACGCATGTGCGCTCACACACAGCAGCTGTTATAAAACCAGGCAGGTCATTTGCAAACAAATTTGTATTTATAAGGACTTCATCCCGCATTTTAGGGCTCTCATTGCTACTTTGTGTTAAAGAGAAAGTGCTATTTGAGAACATCAACCCGGCTGCCCAGATGCTCCTCATCTGTACAACCCACAGGCCCTTCTTGCCACCCACAGCACACAGTAGTGCTTGCTCATCATTGATTGGGCTTTGTGTGTTTGTTTTTGTTTGAATATGAGCTTATGCTCCCCTTCCTCTTCCTCTTGGGTTTTTATCCCCCTCTCTCCTATGCATAAAGACTCCCTCCCCAAGGTGTTCTTTGAACAACTTAGCCAGGCATTAGCTGACGGAGGGACTTGTGGCTCATGAGGGAACGCCTGAAGAGAGGACGTGTTTGATCCTAAGATATCTGCCCTTGATTCTGTCTCTTCTGTGCCAGCCACCCAGTTCTCCCCACCCCTGTTGCCAAGCGTTTCTGCCTATAAGTCGGTATTCTTACGCCTCCAACTGAGATGGAATCTATCACAACGGAGAGGACTACTTTTCTCATGGTGCAAAATGACCCACTGCACTTGAAAAACAAAAAACAAACAAAGCAGATCTATTCACTCAACGTCTCTACGGTGCGCTTTACATTATACTGATTCCACATTTTAGCAGGTACAAAAAGGAAATACAGAGAGCTTCATTAAAATGAAAGAAAAAGTGTATTTAGAACTTTAGGTTGCTTCAAATTTATATCACATCATGGACAAAATTGACTTTTTTGGTTTGAAGCAGAGCGGTAGACCAGCGTAAAATGCTGGTCCCCTAGCAAACTGTGATGAGTACACCAAAGCAGCAGTTTCATGGAAATACCATTGTTTTCCAGCCTCTTGAAATTAAGTTGGCAAAACATACTGGCCAACTGTAGAGAACAGCCAACATTCCCAGCGCAGCTTTGTTTTAGATTCATAACAGTATCAGATGCAGTAATTCACTTGAGTAACGTCCTCATTTTCACTCACAGCAAATCTGTGTAACTAGAAAGGAATGTAGAGTGACTTTTATCTGGAAGACTCCAAAACGTAACATTCTGAGGTCCGTCACAAACTTAGCATCACATTAAATGACAAGAGGTGATTTCAAAAGAAAGCCCCAGCCCCAAACATATTGGTATTCCCACAGATTTTAAAAGCATTTACAGTAAAATCTATTCCGTCAATGTTTGTTGTTTTTTTTACGTATCTGGCCCCTCTAATCTACCTTGTCAGCTGATTCCTTGAGGAGATAATACAGCACAGTCTGTTCACTAAGACCCAAAGTTGGAAACTCTCCATTTAAGTACTGTTTTTGGTCGAATGGCGACCTGAGAAGTCAGATATTTAGCAAACATTAGGCTCAGTCAGAGTGGAGACTCTCTCATCTGTGCAGTCCAAATATTTAGTTACCCTGATTGGCTGAGGATGCAATGTGTGTGTGTGTATGTGTGTGTGGGGGGGGGGGGGGGGGGGGGGGAAGGGGGTTGGGGGGGGGGGGGGGGGGGGGGGGGGGGGGGGGGGGGGGGGGGTACATGGATGGATCAGCTGGGTTAGATAGCTGTAGGTGAGGAGATTAAAAAGAAAATGACACACACATGCACGCCTAAACACACACTGTGAGCTCCCCCAGGTGAACAGGTGCAGTCATGGTCTGTCACAGATGCTCGGTGCACTTCGTCAGCTGCCATTCCTCCTGTCCACCTTGGGTGGGTTGGGAGAAATTCACCACAATGCAGCCGCAAATATACATAAATGCCCTGACATTATATCGGATAATTTTCTACTCTCATAGGCCACTTCAGCAGCTCATAGAGCTGTCTAATGACTCCCCAGGTGTGCATGACGGTAAAATGATTTATGAAATGATTTATACGTTTTTAACAAGTTTTTGAACTTGGGGAGGAGTTTAACACGCTACAGATTTTCTCAGTGTTCAGCTTGCTGCTTATGTTTTTGCTAGCAATAGCTTTTGAGTACACCTCCCCCTTGGTTCATCCCTCCCTTCCCGGTAACCACAGTGTGTGACAGAGGGACATTAATCACAGGGCTGGGTAATAAAGCAAGGAGGGATGGGCATGTAGGGCCAGGGGGGCAGGCGTCTGGAGGGAGAAAAGGCTGTTTAGGGAAATCACACCATGCTTTATGACACACACTGATACACAGGCACACTTTTACACTCACAGGTTTAGTCGCACACCATACTGAAAGCAGCCATCCTAAAACTTTGAAAAATTAGCTGTGCCCTAAATTAGAAAAAGCAACTCATTATTTAGAGAAATGTGACCATTACCTCTCTGTTAGTCAGTGCTTTGCCCACTTTATGTTTCATGTCATGTGGCCCGGTCCCCGTTAATGAAGTGTTACTTTAGAAAGACTTTTTTTGGTAATTTGGGAAGCGATGATAGGTGTTTGTGGCTCATTAAAGAATAGCACCTTGACTGCTGCTGCTGTGATGCTGACATGACATGAAATTTTTATGATGATGATGATATATATATA
>VOQJ01017294.1:23087-35885 GCA_015052665.1 Apistogramma diplotaenia | reverse complement strand
CACCATCACACTACAGTAGCGATTGGTGGATAGGGTGAGGAGCTCGGTCATTTGGAGTAGAAGTACTTCTCCACATCAAAAGGAGCCAGTTCAGGCAGTCCCAGGACACACTGGGGAGATTATGTCTCTCAGCTGGCTGCCTCATTTGGAGGGGGTCTCCAGATGAGTTGAAAGTGGTGGGTGGAGAGGTCGGTCTGGGCATATCTGCTTAGATTCCTGAACCCAGATAAGTGGCGGAGGCTGGATAGGTGGATGGAAATAGATTTTATTGCTAAAGCTCTAATTCACAATTATAGGGCACTTTACAGTGTAGGATGACTTTGCATTGTTATGGAGATAAACTAACGATCCTGTTTGAGTAAATACCAGAGACATTAAATCATAATAATAAATGCTCAACAGTGTGTTGCACTGACACATGCACACAGTACAGGTTCGTTACTGGCAGGCGTATCTCTGCCTGAATTATTGAGATGGACGGTGTTGCACTTTTTAATACATTTGCATTAGATTTTATCTGCGCTCATGTGGTGAGCAGATATTCACTGCTGTAAACTATGTCTGCGTAGTGGAAGTATTACTTACACAAGGAAAAAAAAATCTTTCTAAACCTTAATTTGGGGGAAGTTCAGGAAACCTTTGAAGTTTTTTATTTTTTTATTATAATTAGATTTGACTGCTCTGTGCTTGGAGTTATGTACTACTGACCATTATTCATTCAGACGGGGTCCTTTAAAATAATATTTGTTTGTAGGTGACTCTCACCTGGGGTAACTTTCATCTAACAGGACTTTGGTAATAACAGTCGAACTGGGACAAAAACCCAGCAGCTCTATTTTTACAGGAAGAAACCTCATGCAGAACCCTGGGTGGCCTCCTGCCTCGGTCGAGTTGAAGGAACACAAAACAGAAAAACATTTAGCGTTTCAAGTGCAGATTAGTTAAACTTTAGATATGGTTAAGCTTAGGCTGTGGCACCAGTGGGTCAGAGTCATACAGTTCACTCTTCAATTTACAGATTACGAGGAGTGCTGTTGATTTTTAACATGATGTAATGTCACCTGAAGACTCGAAGTTTGATTAAAACAACACTTATGACATCATCATCTCAGCTCGGGGTTCAGACTTGATGTGAAACTGATTTTACACACCACGGCCTCTTACCAGCTTGTTGGGAGTGCTTCTGCATACATAAACAAGTTGTGTAGGAGCTCTTGTGGCTCCAGAGGGAGCTGTGCAGAGTCTGATAAATATCTTCGAGCAATGTCCTCTGAGTCAGCGTTGGTTGGGACTGAAGGAGGAGTGCAGGGTTAGAAAGATGTTTGCTCACCAGATTTCTGTGGCGTCCTTATCTCTGCTTAAGGCTTGCAGCTCAGAGCTATGTTAGCGGCTTCTAGCATACAGGAGCACAATGAATGGCAAAGATGGTAAAAGTTCTTCAATTGACAGAAATTGGCAGCAAATGAAATGTTTCAGTAAAAACAATTTACTGGTTAGTCACTCTTCTCATGAAGCTGGTCACAAACCTACACACTCACCGATGGGAGTAAAGATGGTTGAAGCTTCACTGGTACGTCACAGTGAAAGAGAAAGACATAACCTTGCTGAGGGGAGCAAATGCTGTGTGAGATAATGTAACATAAGTAGCCTTTTTCTCCCCCCTGCTCGTCATGATGTCAAACGGGCACGTTGGTTATAATTAATCAGCGGCTGATAATTCTCACTGATACAGTTGCCTTTTTTTGTCTTATATGATCAGGTTGAGAACTGAGGGTTCCATTTGAGCTCCCTCTGGGGATTCCTTACATAACACACACACACACACACACACTCATCCTTGATCCTGAACTGCATCTCCGGTCATTCCCTCTCACTCTGCCATCTTATCCTCCAGAGGCACTCCCCTCCCCGCAATCAAGTCCAGTTATTTTGGGCACAAACTCCGTTTTGTTCTTTAAATCTGCCTTTCAGGCTGAACTTTACCCCCCCTTTTTTCTTTCTTTCTTCATCTTTTTCCTGAATCTGCTAGTCGCTTCTCTTCTTACTGTCTCATTCTTTCTTGTCTCGTTAGTTTTTGCTTGTTGCGTTTGCACAAACCACTGTTAACACGGAGGCCTGGACTTCGCTCCTGTGTGCCTCGGCTCTGGCGTTGATAGGCTATCTAGCTGGACTTTAGTTGGAGGTCAAACACTTGCACTGATGTTTGTTTGGATTATGATGTAACTCACTGCAAAGCTCTGCTTGTCTTGTGTTCCCTGAAAATTGACAGCTTTTACTGGACACCAGAAGGTCAGAGAGTGTGGACCCTTGTACTGTTGATCCAACCGCTGCCTCTAATGTTCATTTTAACGGAGGTTCTTATTCATAAAGGTTTCAGCACCTACATCTTACATGCTGTTGTACTAGGCTGCGTTATGGTGATAAGTGTTTGCAGGGACACTACAGATGTTTAAGATAACAAGTGTTTAAATTATTTTAGCTCTTCTCTACAGATAACCGATAAATATTCGGCCTTATTTGCTCGCAGACCAGTGTCGGCCAAAAAGGCAGCTGCATCAGTCCATCCCTGGGTGTTTGCACTACTCCAACCCTGTGTGGACATGAATAAAGCAGCAACTGAATGTATGTTAACAGGGATCAACCTTGTATTTGCATAATAAAAATATAACTTTCTACAATAATCTGCATAAACTTTTTTAAAAAATGTGGTATTTCTTTTTTAATTCCTATCACATGGGAGCCTGCATATCAGTGTGATACTGTAAACTCTGACTTCATGGGAGAATCACGGCCCATTAATGGTCTTCCCACTTCATTTGACATCAGTGACATTTCTCCTTTAGCTGCCGGAAGCGCTAAAATATCAGTCCTGAAACAGAGAGCGCGGTTTCGGTGTTTCACATTTACTTGGTTTGCAGGGAGATGCCGTGTAAACAAAACCTCGTCAAAGGACAACACTGCGAGACATTTATTCCTGCGTTTCCGCCCCAAACTGCATGACGTTCACAAATGGGTAGATGAGTCACAAACTCTAACCTAGTGCTTGTTTTAAAGAAACGTGTATGCTCTGTGAACATTATTGTATTCTATAGCCATGGACATAATGTATCGGCCTCTTCCCCATCGGTTTTATCACTATAAGAGATATTCTACCCCTGCTGTTCTTTCATTCGGCTCTCTGTCCATGCCTTTCGTCTCTCCCTTTGTGCTTTTTTCCCCCCTCTGGATGTCAGTGTGCCAGCCGTCACTCGGAAGCCCTCACTCATATCTTGCCTTAAATTTATTTCTCCTTTAGCTCAGCCTGCATTCCCTGCAGCCTAATAAGGTCTGCATGAAGGGAAGGGAAGAGGGCACAGAGGGCGAGAGAAGATGATGGGAAAAGGTTGGACAATGAGAATCAAAAGTATTTTCCCACAAATTGGTTTGGGCTTGTGCACACATGGGTGTTTCTGATGGTGTGCATGTTTTTTGTTGTGTAGAGAGAGACCACAAAGATGAGGGTGAAAGGGCAAAATATAATAAGAAGATTAGGATACTGTACGCCTTTAGCTTGACTTGTTCCTAAGCCCTTTGATGTAGAACATCGTAAACTCTGTACATAGCTGTATTTTCTTTAGTAAATCCACATGAAGGTGACAAACAATAACGTACAATATAACAGTACTTCAAAGCTGGTTCTGATCTTGTTTCTTTCGTATTGATGAGCATTAAAGCTTCTCTTTATCATGCTTGTGTCTACACACCCCGACAGTCATTCACTAAGCGAGAGACCCTGACCCTGAAACCCACACAAACCACCACATCTACAGTATATTAACTTTTCTCTTTCACTTCCATTCTTCAAAGCAAGGTGTTTTCACACGCTGTTGTCTGGGAGCTAGAGGGGGTTTCTCTGCTTATGCTGCTTTACTCAGCTGTGCTATCCCCGCCGCAAACCGTCACCTGATCCCTCGCACGCCTTCAGCCATGCAGCAGATTAGATTACTACAATATTCACTAAAGTCATGCAGACCCCCCGCCCCGCGCTTTCCAGTTCTCATTAACTGCTTCCTCCGTTTCACACTATAGAAATGCCCCAACACAACATGGAAAACTCCAGGAGCCAGTGGCAGCAGGGTCTGTGGCCTCCGGGGATCAGCAGAGCTGCTGAAGGTCAGAGTCCCGCCTCCTCGGGGGCTGAGTCAGATACAGAAAGTAGCAGCACAGAGAGTGAAAAGGTGAGTGAGGTGAAGCTGCTGATAGTGGTGATGTAGTGGTTTGTCAGGCCTTTTTAATCTCAGCGTTCTGATAAATAAATTGTTTACTTTCACTTAGAACAATGATTCAGGGTCTTAACCCGTCACTGCTTAACCGCTCGCATGTGGTGACTGTGTCTACTTTTTTCACCTGTCAGATCTGCATTAACAAGCTGGAGGTGGGCTCTCTGAGGGTCCTGCCATCGCCCTCAATGCTCCAGCAGCGAATCACAGAGATTGACCAGCAGAAGGAAGAACTAAAGATTGAGGTGAGCATGTCACATGATCTGGACAGAAACCTTATCTCATTGCCAATTTATTTTATTTATTTGTTTATTTTAGTGTGATAAGTTTGGCAGACTGCCGGCTGACGTCGCTGAAGAGCTCGAAATACTTAAAAGGATTTTCCAGTTGTTTGCTTGAGAAAATTGACATGCAATTATCAGATCAATTGCACAGCTTGGAAAGGTGGTTTTGATGTTTTGTGCTGAAGCGTGCGAGTTTTAAATCGCGGCGCCACGTCCAAACAAACGCCGTCACAGTAAAGGAATGTGCAACTGTGACTTGCACAAGACCTGGTCAATATGATTCACCTCGGTTGTGTCTCCTGCCCTCTTAGCTGCAGCTGGAGATTGCGCTGCTACAAGGAGAGCTGCAGACAGAGAGAGACAAGCTGCACAGACACACACGGAAGCTGCAGGCTCTACAGCAGGAGGCCCGACAAAGAGGGAGGCACAAACACACAGACGGGCCAAAGGTAAAACACACTTATGTTTTCCAATGCAGTTTTAGTATTTTCATCCTTTGTTCTTTCTTCTTTCTCAGTGCTTAAACATAGACACATGTTGTGCTTTTGTGACACACACACACACACACACACACACACACACACACACACACACACACACACACACACACACACACACAGCGCCACGTCTTCATAATTCATGACCAGTTGCATCTCTTTTAGAAGACTGGTGAGTGGGTTCAGTAGTGTCCCACACACAGCATCAATACAAGATTATGACAGTGATAAGTTGGCTACCATGCAATGACTGTTAGCTGCTGAGATGTTTTAAAGATAAATATATCCAAACAGACCTGCTGCTCACGTTTCTTTTGTTTCTCTTTGAATAGACTTTTTGTTTTGCGTTTTTACTCTTTCGTCACCCTTTTCTAACTCGTCTGTCAACGCAGGAGCGAGAGAGTCTGGAAGGTGAGAGGCGCAGGGTGGAGGAGCTGAAGAGGAGGTGCAAGGAGAAAGAGAAGCTGATCCCCGGTCAGCCGGAAAGTCAGAGAAAACAGCTAACGCTGCAGCTGCAGCAGGCGAGTGGAGTATTTTCAGTAATGGGCGGGGGGGAGGACAGTTACAGTTACTCATTTTGGTTCAGTTTTTTTTTTTCCTGCCTATCAAAACATCTGCGAAACCACCAGAGCCAGCTTACATTATCATTACATCTGCAATGATCGTTCCTCAAAATATGTTGAACACAAACACACAACTGACCAGCGGGTCCGGAGCCAGATAAGATTCCTTGAAGTTGTGGTAATCAAATGCTTGTGTCCTGCTTCGAGAGGGTGTGGGTTTAAAATCGCATTTAAAAACTGCATACCCAAGATTTCCAGTACCACCCAAAAAACATAAAACAAATATCTGCATTATCTCAGAGTCTTTAAGTGATGTCTGAAAGCATGTTAATGATTGTGTCTTGACTGCAGATTTCCGGACAAAACAAAACTGCGCTAATGCTCGGTGTGCTGTTTTTCACATATTGCAGTGTCAAAGATATGAGGTGTGTTGACTCTTACACATAACACTGTCTTAAGCACACAGTGTGTAATTGTTCAGTACCTGCTAAACCTGAAATGCTAATGTTTCAGGAGTTCACCCACAGTTAAGCACAACACAGGATGTGTCTCTCTTCCTGGGAATGTGACAGAACAAGACGAGAAGCCTTTCTGTTTTAATTACATTGTTTAATGAAATTGTGCTGGCCGGATAGTTTCTGTGGCAACTTGTTAGATTTATTTGGAAAAAAGCTTCCAGAAACAGGTTTTGCACAAGTTGCTTCACAGAAAAAGCTGCATGCATGCATACAAACTGGACTTGAGTGCATGTTGCACAGCAGCAAGAGAGCAGGTATGAGGCTGTTGACTGTTTCAATAGGCAGTGAAGCATCGAATTGTGTGCTTATACTGGAAATGTGCCTCCGGTTGCCAAACCCTGAAAATAATAAGGCTCTTTTGTGTACATAAGTGTGCATTCGAGCCTTTTGATTGTGTTAAAGGATCATGAAAATAAATAAATACAAATAAACTGGAGGCTATATGTTCATAAATAAGCTAGCTTTTTGTCTTTAAGTAGCAATATATTGTGCCAGGATTTGGCAGTTTTAATAGTGGTTGTGTAATAAAATTAAAACATGTTTAAGTTGGACAACCTGTAATTTGACAGCATCCATCATTCTTGATTCCTGTATCACAGAAATTTCTTGGGTAACGACATGAAGAAATGTTCTCAAGAATGAGCTGAATTTTAGTGGGCAAAAGAAAAAGGTCAAAGATCATTGCAGCCTCATAAAACACATTCATGACACAACATCTTTGTCTTCATTGCAGGAGAAAGAGGTGATGGAGGCAGCGGTTCGGGCCTTTGAGGATTGGGAGTTTAGTTTTCTGGAGCGAGAGACTGGCGTCGACGAAGAGGATGAAAGCACGGTGGGCAAATGTAAGGAGCGAGGAGGGGAAGGAGAGCTGGAGAAGGAAATCGCATGCCAGAAGCTTGTGGTCGACACCGCACAGGTAAACAGTAGAGAGATGCACAGCTGCTCCCTGAAGGTTATCAGCACATCATGTGCTGTGTGTCATTGTTTACCCTCACATAAATTCCCCTTCAGTGCAGACATTTTATGCCATGCTTGTGCACAGACAAAGTGGGCGGAATAACAGAAACCCAACATGTTAATATGAACCAGTACGACAGTGTTGTGCAGAGTACAGCGCATTTGAAGCAGCTTTATGCTTCTTTTTGGGAGGAAACAGCAACTTTGTGTTTTTCACTCTGTAACCTGGTGCACCATCCTTCAGCTTTTGCTGAAATCTGTCTTGAGAGTTAAAACGAGGAGAAGGCAGACCAGAACGTGAACTGAGGAACCACAGTTTTGTGCTCCTCCTGCAATAATCACAGAGTTGTTGGCATCAAGCAGAAAAGTGATAAATCTGACTCGGTTAGTATTTTGGGGCTGTTGCACATTAAAAAGTGAAATTAGTCATTCAGCGCACTGATGGCTGCACACACAAGTTCTCTGGAGTTCCAGCTCATGCTTCTCATTGTATATTTAATTTAAGACTCGCCGGTGATGCACCTCTTTATCTCGAAACATCACCCTTATTCTGTCACACTGCTCTCATACAGGAAACCTTATCAGGCCGCATGAGGGAGAAATCATAGAGGAAGATGCTCGGAAAGCAACAGAGGATGGACGGGCAAAACCGATTAAGGGACATGGAAAAATCTTAAGCAGTGCAAAATAATCATGACTCAATGAAAATCGTGTTCGGTGGTCATGGGTGAAACGCTTACTTATGAGGGTATTTTTGCAGGAGATTAGCTATTCTGCCATTGAGCCACATTAAAACAACAACCCTTCAGGTCCGGATTCCCATGGCAATTCCAAAAGATCTGCAACATGTTGGCACTTGTATTTAAATCCCAGCTTAACAATATGATGATAATGAGCTACCAACTGTGCAACTGACATGTTGGCAGTATTTTATTTTCAAAATCCGTAACTGAGCTTCGGAAACCAACAGGCTTTATTTGCCATTGTACTCGCGCGCATAGTTCGGGTATGTAGGAATTCTGGACTTCGCCTTCCACTCTCAGTGTAATAGTTTCTATGTTAAGTCATTTTTCTAAAGCTGACATGCTGATGTTTACAGGCGCTGTGTTTTAGATTAGTTTTTCAGGTATTTTAAACAGTCAGAAGTCAAATTAGACTCTAACGCCCCTTTTAGAGGTTCTTTATAGTCTGAGTAGTCCGTCGCTCTCATTTACTATGCTGATCTTTTTATAAAGGAAAAGAGAGACACTATATTACACAGCAAGTTGTAACAGTGATAATCTAAGTTGGGAATAATCAGAGGGATTTAACCTCTGGGGAAAACCTAATATTTTTATATCATTGCATGTCAGTAATTGCTGATATATTTCAAAGTGAATCAACCAAACGATGTTTGCTAGGATAACTAAAAATGTGCAAAACATGATTTCTCACTAGTTTTTATTACCTAAACAAAATGAGGTAGAGGAGCAAAGAGGTTCGCCGTGATTTCTGTGGCGTCTTGACTTAAATTCTCATGTTCCTCCAACATGTAGGATTCCATAAACACAAATGTAAAATAATGTCCAGTTGTTCCTCAATTAGCTTCAGAATGCAGGAGGAGGAGGAGTGCAGCCTGAGAGATGAAGGCTGGGATTGTGTGAGCAGGATGTTAGTTGACTCAGCTGCACATGACCACTCATCTCTAAAGTGTGCATCTCTCACTCTCGTACTCTGACACATGTGTTGACCCAATATACAGATTTTTAGTCCTACGCTCACTTGAATCACTCCTCTAGTCCTGCTCTCCGATGTCAGGCGCTCTCTTTCTCGTGCCTCATTAACTTGCAAAATGCCCATTTTGATTTGCATTGTGCCTCGGCTGAAGAGATCTACTCAGCTCGGGGACCTGCATTTTTACTCAGGCTGACATGTGCGCCATCACATCTGGGAGATTTATTCAATCTTACATCACAGCATAATGAAAAGATTAAGTAAACTCAGGCCAGCCAGATGAATCAGCTGCAGCACGGGACTTCACCTCGGAGGAGAGGAAGCCACATGGAAGTCCGCACTGATGGGAATTGTCTGAATTTACAGGAGCAAGTCCACCGGTTGGAGAGACAGCTGAGGGAGATGGAGACGGAGAAGGAAAGGGGGATGAATGCCTTGAGGAAAGAGAAGAGGGAGCTCATGCACAGTCAAATGGTATGTGGGATTTGTCATACTCCAGATTTTACTCATTTTACTCTCTGTTGTGTAGTTTCTATCGGAAAGGTCACAGTTATTAGTTCTATAGGTTTCGTGTTCTATTGGACACTGTCTTGTCCGTTTTGATGTTTCTTATGCTTTAGGTAGCATTTGACTAGTTATTTAAGGATCAGCAGCTCCTATTAATGATGGTCTTTGATATCAATACATATCTTCCTATTTGAATGTTTTATTTGCATTTTTAGTGTCATATCTAGTTACTCTTTATTGGCCTAAAAGAATTATGTGAGTTTACAGGACATAAGATTGCTGAATACCTCATTAAGGCACATGAGTTGGACTTATTTTGCCTTCAGAGCTTCCTGACTTAACAAGATCCTGGAAACATCCCTCAGAGATTTTGATCCATATTGACATGATAGTGTCACATAGTTGCTACAGATTTTTCAGCTGCGCTTTCATGATGTAAATCTCCCATTTCATTTCCATTTGCTTAGAGATGATTTGAGCTTCGTGACATGGTGCATTATGCTTCTCGTTATAAAATGGCTACATTGTGGTTGGGATGGACAAAGCCAGCAACTATATGTGTCATTTAAATAATGCTCAGCAGGTACGAAGGGGCCCAAAGTATGCCAAGAAAATGTGCCCCCGCATTATTACACCAGCAGCAGCTTGAACCGTTGATACAGGCAGGATGGATCCGTTCTTTCTGACCCTCCCATCCAGCTGTCACCGTAGAAACTGAGACTCATCAGACCAGGCAACATTTTTTTAAATCTTCTGTTGTCCAGTTTTGGTGAGCCTGTGCAAATTGTAGACAGTTTCCTGTTCTAAGCTGACAGCTGATGCCGTAGTCTATCTTCTTCAAAATTTGACATGTTGTGCATTGAGAAATTCTCTTCTGCATACCTTGGTTGTAATCTTCTTCACTCAAATCAGTCTGTTTATTGTCCTGTGACATAAATGAAGCATTTTTGCCCAGAGAACTGCTGCTCACTCAATTTTCTCCTTTCCAGACCACTCTCTGTAAACCCCAGAGGTGGTTGTGTGGTAAAATACCAGCAGATCAACAGTTTCTAAAATATCCAGAGCAGCTTATCTGGCACCAACAATAATTTCACATCGCTACAATCACTCTGCTTCCCTATTCTGATGCTCAGCTTTTTGCCAGGTCATCATGACCATGTCGGTGCCTAATGCCTCAAAGCACTGAGTCCCGGCCATGTGACTGGCTGATTAGATACTTGTGTTATAGGTATACCTAATAAAGTGGCCGGTGTATTTATTTAACCTCTATTTAACTAGTAAAGAAAACACATTGAGATTAAAGTGTGTGTGTGTGTGTGTGTGTCCTGGGCATTTCTATATTTCTGAACTCAGTCTTTATGCAGTTCAACATTTCGGCTTCATAATGTACTTTAGTGTAATGGCTGTGTGGTGTGCAAGGCTAAGGAATCTAATGAGCTCAGTTTTATTTATGCACTGCTACAGTAAATAACATCAGTCACCTCAAGGTGTTTCTTATAGTAAGGGAAAGACCTTCTAATAATACTTGTTGTATAAAGGATAGTAAATAAGTAAACAAGGGAGTGATTTCAGATATGAGTTAATCCTTTTCTAAAAGCAGCACTGAATCCGTCTGCAGATCTATGAAATCTCAGTACTGTGAAATTTCACAAACTCATAAACAGCAGCGATCACATGACACTACACACCTCATTATTGCTGAGTAGTACTTTAATGTCTTTCAATTTTTGTAAATGATCGTTTTTAACTGAGCACAGTTGAAGGTGGCGCTGTAAGCTATGATGAGAAACCTTATTTCTCCATATAAGGCCAATAAGCCTCATCGGTCTGAAAATACCTTGAAATGGCTTTAAAAACTACTTGGTAATAAAGGTATAAGCCCTGGGCAAAGAGTCGCACTGCCAGCCTGAATTTGTATAACATTTGTATAGATTACCACATTGTTATTTATATGCGACTGCTCTACTAGACTTGGGGCCTGGTGGGCCAACTGCCAAACCTCCCAGACTTGAAAAACTGGCAGAAATTCAAACCCGTAACTCCTGGCACTTTCTACAGTTGTGCTTCCACTGCTTACAAAGGGCCACACTTTATAAGCAGTCTTTGGTCCACTCTCATCAGCCTCATTTCAAGCCACAGCAGGCTTGAAAATAACGCCTAAACCATCTATGGATTAGCTCCTTAGAACCAAACAGCAGAGAGTCGGTAGATAATAATCATAATTAGATGATTAAGGAAATTGTATTTACTCCATAAGGTGATAAAGGCCAAAACAAACTTACTCGAGCCACTATTATTAAGGTATTTGGAAGAATGGCTCCAACTAAATGCTGGCATTACTGTGGCATGTAAACTTGTATTAAATTAGACACCTGAAGCTCAGGTACTGTCCCTAGGTCAGCTGTATCCCTCAATCACAAGCATACACTATAGCGTATAAATATGAATGTTTCAATATCATCTGTGAGCACAACTTAAAGTGGAAAGAAAAACAATATCTGCATCTCCAAATCTCTGAGTGATGAAGGGTCTCATGAACATAACTGTGTTCATCACCCTTTTTATAAACAGCTGAGCGGCTTTGAGCATAGTCCACGCTGTCACGTGTTGTCGGTGTTTGTTATTTATATTTTCTGTCCCAAAGTGCGTGATTGACACGACGGCCCTTTAAATATGCTGTGGCTTTATCAAATAGCCAGTGGCTTTCATTTAATTGGAGTTACGACTGCCCCAGTAAAAATGAGGAGGAGACAAGATCTGGATGAGTAAAAAGGAAAACGAGATGAACAAAGTGAGGAAGCGAGAGTCGGTGTGAGAGGGAGGGAGAGCGTGATTAACTCGGGCTAGAGGGAGGGAGGGAAAGGGTGGGGAGGGGGAGGAGTGAGCGGCACTGTGGGAGGGTGCTGCGGTTGTGAATGTGTGGATGTCTGAGAGGGAGAGAAGGCGAGCTGGGAGAGGGTTCACATCCTTGCAGCGAGTGGTAAGTAAAATGAATTCGGTCAAGTTGATTTGCTTTAAAATGGCATGTGTCATGAAACTGACTTAGTGTTTAGTTCATCAGCTTTTAT
The DNA here is from genome assembly GCA_015052665.1 of Apistogramma diplotaenia. NCBI lineage: Eukaryota > Metazoa > Chordata > Actinopteri > Cichliformes > Cichlidae > Apistogramma > Apistogramma diplotaenia. The sequence goes on along the minus strand of VOQJ01017294.1, from coordinate 23,519 downwards.
TAATAAGAGAGAAGAGTGAAAAGGGGGAGGGCAGGAGGGAGTGTCAGTACAGAGGAGGAGACAACATGACCAAGTGTGTATGACTGTAATATGACTGCATACAGGATGTGGTTTACGTCAGATATGTAGTGAGCTTTAATGCTGAGAGCTGGTTGTGTTTTCATGTTCATATTTAGGCTGAATGTACTTGGATCGTGTTGTGTCAACGCATTTTAGCAGATTTTATAGGCAAAATCTGTGAGTAATTACCACCCAGGTAACCATAACAGCTGTATTTAAAAAAACACTTCTGCCAGAGTGTGCTGTTGTTGAGGAGTGAAAGAGACAGACAAGGGTTAAGCAGTGGTCCGCATGTAGCGACTGAATTGCTCATGTGTTTGTGAGTCAAGCTGGGGGGGGGGGTTAGAGGGGAAGATAGTGGGGCTAGGATAA
>VOQJ01017294.1:9818-21858 GCA_015052665.1 Apistogramma diplotaenia | reverse complement strand
ACACTTCTTTCACACAACATTTTAAAAAAAACTATTTTTTCTGCCTCATCCATCTTCTTCTCACATGTCTTTTTTTTTTTTTCTTCTTTTTAATTTCCTTCCACTTTCAGGGTTGGTGAGGATGCATCCTGACAGCCAGACCCCAGAAGCTTTCACATCCCCTGTCCTCTCCCATAGACTCAGCAATGGGCACAGCAGTGGGCACGGCAGTGGGCACGGCGGTGGACACAGCAATGGGCACAGCAGTGGGCACAGCAGTGGGCACGGCAGCGGGCACGGAAATGGGCACGGCAGTCCGCACAGCAGTGCACACAGCAGTGGACACGGCAGTGTGCACGGAAATATGCATGGTGGTGGGCACAGCAATGGGCATGGCAGTGGGCACGGCGGCGGGCACAGACCTGGAGCTAGCAACGGTGGTGGGCTCCTCACTCCATGTAACAGTGCAACAAGCTCTCGTGCTGCCAGGTCAGTTTCTTCACTTTTTAAAAAGTAAATGTGGCTTTTTAATGCACTTTCCAATGTTCATGCAGTTTTTAATTATATTTAAATGAAGCCAAAATGCATTTTAATTGCTTGAGCCTTGGCCCATTGAATGGAGAAATGTAGCATGTGAAGATAAAAAATTCCCACATAAGGCACTCCAATCCATGTGCCTTGCACTCCAACCACTTGGCATTGAGTCGCCCCATGACAGTTTCTATTGGTTATGACTTCAATGTACCGGATAAAACCAGTTTTGAAAAATGAGGATACCTAATCAGGCTGTAAACAGCCACAATTGCTTCACAACGTTTTTGTGTGAAAACGAGAGCTTCCAAATTTTGCTGTTAACTGTGTTCTCACGGCGGTGGTTTTGTTTTCCTTCCATATTAGCTTCAGTAACTGGTTAACTAGTTTTATTTAAATGCAATGCTATTTCTACCATTTGGAAAAACGTCCCAAAATTGGGCCAAAATTACCTGGAATATTTTTTTGACCTACAAACCTATAATGGACTTTGACTGTGAACTTGCACACAACAGTCACAGCAGTTGCCGGCGCACTGCGTTGTGTTAGTGTGAGTAAACAGGGTGTAGAGCTGTCAGTTAATGATAAAACATTTGCAAATGACCACGGGGCATGGACAGCAGTGTGAGATAAGGTTAGGTGTTGGTCGAGGTGCCTGCGTTGGGATTATACGGCCGTGTGTTGAACAGTATTGGACGTACTGGGATTTAAGGAATATTTAGTGATGTTTGATTTGGCCTGTTTTGCATAATCACATCCTATTCAACACGAGCTCAACCTTTGCTGATAACAAGCCTAAGTCTGGATTTTCATTCTTTTTATTCTTTGCATCTGTAACTGATTAATTGTACTTAATCTTTCCATTTACTTCTACACATAATTTGTTAGTAAATGCAGCTAATGGGTTTATTTTCTAAATAATATCTGTGTAATTAACCCATTATGCTTTTGAAAATGAAACCAGGTGTGTAAGGCTTATGTAATGTGTGTGTGTGTTGTTGTTTTTGATTTTCTCACAGTCCGTGCCTTTTGGATCTCCTGGAGATTGAGAAGAAACTGAGGGAAGCCAAGGCAGAGCGAGAGAGGCTGCTCCGAGAGAGGGTGAGTCACCTGCTGTGGGAAACACTCGCTGGCACCTCTAATCATCAGCGACACACTGAATTGGACATGCCTGTCTGATTACTGACGCCCACTCAGCTCCAGGAAAGTGGACAGCAGATGTTTGGGTTTTAGTAATGCATGTTTGCAGCACTGGCTGTCTCAGACTGAAAAATGTGCCCGAGAGTTTCAGAGAATTTCAGACGAGGACGGGAAGCATTTAGGCGTGCTTATTGAGTTCAGTTCAGTACCTCCAGCTGGGTTAAATTATCAATCTGTTTTATTGTGCTTCCTTGGAAATGGGTAGGGTGATTTTTTTATTTATTTTTTGATGTATGTGTGAACACAGGAAGAGCGGCAGCGGTTGCTTTTGGAGGAGAGACGACCAAAGGAGCTAAACTCACCCAGAGCAGAACCACCAGAATCAGAGAGCCCACAAAGACCAGAGCCAAAAGCAGAGGAGCAACAAAGGGTCATCATCTCCTCTGAGGTATGAAACTGTAACATATTTTATTATTGTAATAAAATTACCAAACCAGATGCAACAGACTCATAAACAGTCCTTTTAATCCTCTGATTTTTAATGCTCTTGTCAAAAGCTGATGGCCTCCATTACCCACAATGCAACTCAGCCACCACTTATTCACTGTTAACACTTCATTGAGTTTTCAGGAAGCTGTAACGGAATTATTACATGATAATATCTTTCCTCTTTCATCATAGTTATGTTGTTATTTGTAATACTGAACAAATAACATGCATTCCAATATTACACTTAAACAGGTCGGTGGTTAAGGATAGACAAAGTGTGATTGCTTGGATCTTATTGCACAATAGATGCAGCAGAATCTCTTAATGCAGATAAAGATTTTTTTTAAATTCCCAAAATGCTTCTTTGACGGTACCAAAAGTCAAACTAACTGAGTTCTACTATTTTAATTCCATACATGTATATTTAGATTATCCACTCATAGGGGTTTTAGAGATCCAAAGCAAGTGTAAGCATTATAAACACATTATAAAAGAGAAAATAACTTTTTTGTTTAGTGTCTTAAAAGTCTTTACTCCCATTTGTCTTCCAGCCGCGCAGCCTGCCCCTCTTCCTCTCTCCAAACTTTGACCTGAGAGCCCACGTGGAGTCTCTGGGTCACGGCGTCACCGGCTGTACGGATCTGCGGCTGACGTCGCGACGCTGTGCGGGCTTCCTGACCAAGCAAGGGGGGAGGGTCAAAACCTGGAAGAGGAGATGGTTCCTGTTTGACATGGACCACAAACGCCTAGCCTACTATACAAGTTAGACTGGTTGGAGGGGGGGGCGTGTGCTCACTGAATGTTTGTCTTTGTTTGAATGAACCTTTCTCTGTGTCACGCTAGTTCAGGCTTTCTATACGATTATATCAATGCTGGAGTCAAAAGTCCTTGTTTGTTTTTTTTTTACTGACCATTGTAGCTTTGTAGCATTGTAGGATTTAATGTTTTAGATTAAAATGTCAGAACATGAAGTATCCCAGTCCTAATGAGTCCTTTTTTTCCTCACTTACCTCTTCTTTTGTTGCAGACTGTGATGAAAGAAAGCTAAAGGGCGTCATCTATTTCCAAGCTATAGAGGAAGTTTACTATGACCATCTACGAACCGCCGCCTCTGTGAGTTCTCACATTTTACACAAAATATGTGGAGTTTTTCATGTGGTCCAGAGCATGGACTCTAGATCCACCGGGCAACGATTTGTAAATGTCAATTAAAGTACAGGCTGCAAACTCTTTATCATATAAAGGTTCTGAAGCATGACGTCATGACATGTAACCCAGTTATAAATCCCCAAAAGTCTTTCAAATTTTTCTTACCATTATTAAACATATTACAATAACACAGAGGGTCAAATACATATTAAATTTCTCCTCAAACAGACACTTAACACAAACACACACCTCAAGCAGAATTAAGACGACTGTCACAGAAACACACCCTGTGTGTGTTTAATTGTTGTGTTTACATGTGGCACAAACTTTGTTTTACTTTTGGTTTCTTTAGTCGAGTCAACTAGTTGATTTATAAACAAAGAAATGTGATGCGGTTTGCTTCTAAAATAGATTTCCATTGGGAAAAAAATATCACCGGTGTGCAAAAAAAAGCTTCTTCATCAGAGCTCATGACATTATCACTGTGTGTCTTCCTTTCAGTCTCCTCGGCCCAGTCTGACGTTCTGTGTGAAGACGTATGACCGCCTTTTCTTCCTGGTGGCTTCCAGTGCCGTGTCCATGCGGATCTGGATGGATGTTATTGTCACGGCAACGGACGAACACAGTCGTTATTGACCTTTTTGACTGTAAAAGTCTTGCTACTGAGCAAGCAGCGCCGGGAGTTGGTTTTTCCCGCCCTCCTGCTCAAGGGTGTGGTTTTAGCTGAAGATCCACCTCAGGAGCTCATTGTGTACCTGGACACATGAATATGTGAATGAACTGCGTGAGATGCACATCTGCAGCTCACCAAGGTGGTGGAAGCTGTTACTGACAGAGGTTCAACAGCAGCTTCACTCACCAGCCTGCACACTGGGTGTCTGTTACTGGGGAGGTGTTGCACTCTGAGCTTGATCGCCCCCTGCTGGTCACAATCCCGCATTACAAGACTGATGTACACTACGCTAAAATACACTACAATGGGTGGTGGTCATACACATTACACTACTATGCATTCCAGTGTAACAGCCCAGCAATAACTTGCTTAAATTAGACTTCAGGGGTGTGTTGCGTTTAAACACTGACTTCTTTCTGCTGAAATTTGTGTTGTTGTGCTCTATATTGCCAGGTGTTCCCATTAATATGTCCACATCCTCTGTTTTCATTTAAGACACATTGTAAATAACATTTTTAAGATTATTTATTCAGAAATTTATATGGGTTTAATTTGCAAATAAATGAAGGCGCATACACTGTTATGAATGCACTATTAAAAGTTTATTCATAAAAACTCTACAGTTTTCTTTCCTTTTCATTCATAACAATTTTGTCAATAAAGAATTATTGTTTTAATAGTTCTAAATAATGACTATCAGATCAATGTGTAAATTACAGATGCAATCCAACTCTTTTTACGGTTACTCCCTTTAAGAGGTCGCCATAGTGAATCATCTGCATCCATCTCACCCTATCCCAGCATCCTCCTGTGTCACATCGAGCCTCTGCACTTCCTGCTTCACGACATCCCTGATTTTTCTCTGTTGTCTCTCTTTTCTTCCTGCCTGGCAACTCCATTCTCAGTGTCCTTTGTCCAATACAGTATATCCACTATCTCTCCTCTGCACATGTCCAGACCACCTCAGCCTTGACTCTAACTTTGGTTCCATACTGCTCAGCCTGAACTATCCCGATGAAAATCAGTCACCTCCATCTCCATCTCCTGTCTTTTCATCAGCAACACCAGACCATACATACCTCATTACCATGCTGACTTTCACTCTTGATGCTATCCTTCTTATTACCAGTCAGAGGTGTTGCCAATCACCTCTGACATGCATCTCCATCCACTCCACCCTACTTGCACTCTTCTTCTCTTCTGCACTGTCAGTTGCTTTGGATGGCTGGCCTCAGCTGCTTAAACTCATCCACCTTCACTACCTCCTTGCGTGGTCATGTTTCCACCTACCCCCCTCCCCGCCTCAGTCTCACACACGTATTCTGTCTTGCATCTACTTTGATTCCAGAGCATTGCTCCACCTCTAAAGGCTGTTTTCCCTGTGCTCCCTAGTTTCACTCCAGATCACATCATATTCCACAGACACTCCTGCTAACCTGTCAGCCTCCCCATCACTATTGTAAACAAGAAGGGACTCGGACCAATCCCTGATGTAGGCCCACCCCCCACCACCATCTCACTGTCCTCATACATGTTTTGCACCACGTTCACATACGTCTATGCCACTCCATCCTCGTGTAGCAAATTACATCTGCAGTTCTCTTTCTGAGCATTAAGTCATACGTCTGCTCACTGATCATCATGTGGCTCATTCGTCTTATCGATATTTATTGATAAACAACAGGAGGCTGTGAGCGCCCTCCTAATGGAAGCCATCAGGATCATGTGGCATATAAATGATGCTCAGCTGGTACCGAGGGGCCTAAAGCAACATTCCCCACATCATGACACCGTCACCAGCCTGACCCAGTCGCATAAGGAAGGATAAATTTCATCTTTTATATTTACTCCAAAGTCTGAGCTACTTGAGGCTCATCAGACCAGGCAACCTTTTTCACATCTTCTGTTGTACAGTTTTGGTGAGCTTGTGTGAACTGCAGCCTCAGTTTCTTTCACACTGCACCAAGTGCTATTTTCACTCCGGCATTTTTTGTTTTCTATTTCTCACCAAAATAATTAAGATTCAAATGTTATAAAATTCTGCAGTGGCTTGAGACAGCTGAACTACAGAGTGCAAAAACCTCTTGTGCTAAGCGCCACTCCCCAAACACATCTGACAACAGCTGAGTGTGCCATCCAAACACACTGCCAGTCTGACATGACTCACTTGTTGGATTACGACCACTGACCCTTTAACACCAGCAAAGCCTTAGTTTGAAGTTTGGTCATTTTTATGCATCTCAGGATTTGTGATTTTGAGTAAACTTTTTTTCCCCTTTTCCTCAGAAGGGACAGACACTGTATGCTGAACACCACTGTTGGCTTTTAAGGTAAGATTTTTAAAAATTACTACACAGTGCATATACATGAATTCAAGTGCTGTATGTGAGAATAGTTCTGAAATACTTAAAGTGCAGAAATATTCTGCAGAATGGAAATACTGAGTCCTGAAGACTGAATTGCATTTTTCTGTCTGATTGTAACCATGAAAAATAAAACATAATTAACATTTCTGCATCCAGTACCTCTCTAGGATCATCAGATAAACATGGCAGGTGCTATAAAGGTTTTCTTCATATGCTGTCTACTTCAGGGTATGTTATTAAAACCTCAGTCATGTCAGCTTTCCTCATATGTAGTTTCATATGCAGAACTTTGACCTTAACTTAGCTGATTACTGTCCCACCTCAGGTAGCTTGTGCCAAAACTGGGCGGTCTTCTTGCCTCAGAAAGTGGAGGGGTTGAGCGGATCCTGTGTGGCGATCCGCTGCAGATTCAGCTTGCCCCCGGAATGGGATAAATTCCTGGATGATTCCTGCAAAGCCATCTGGAAGAGAGGCTGGAGCAGGACAGAGGTGTTTGATTCCAGTCTCACCGCTGCAAGTGGAGGCTTGAACATCCAGCAAGGAAATCTGACTGGGATCCTGCGCGATAAAGACTGCACCACCATCTTCAACAGCATGCCACCGAGCCACTATGACAACTATTACTTCAGACTGCAGTGTGACAATGAGTTAAAGTTTAACTTTCCTTCAAGTGTCCTCATCACCACTCAAAGTTTGTCCCTTCTTCTCACTCTTGTACATGTAAAGCCATATTTTAGTTCCTCTTGTAATTTTATTATTGTTCCACTTTTCAGCTTCACTGCCTAAACCCACAATAACTCCGTCCAGCCTGGAGGTAGAAGAAGGGACTCCTGTGACACTGACCTGCTCAGCTGTTGCTCCCTGTCCTGTTCTTCCTCCAATTCTGACATGGCTGCCCAGTCTAGGAGACACAGAGGAGGATGCAGAAGCTAATCCCGCGACCTCTGTGATGAACTTCACTGTGTCTTACCTTCACAACGGACAAAAGGTTTCTTGCACTGCTTTCTATAACCGACAAGCTGGGAAGAGTGACCTGTATGAGAAAAGTTTGACTCTAAGTGTTCTTTGTGAGTATTTTTCTCGCACTTTCAGGACTTTTTGATTTGTCGTTTCCATTCGTGCTACAACTATTTTGCATTTTTCCAGCCTGAATATGAGAAAAAAAGGCAGATGTTTGCCATTATAATGATATAAAAATATATAAATTTTAAAAATGCATTACACCAAAGCATGCAGACATATTATTATTCGGACTATTTTAGATTTCCACATTTCTCTTCCAGATCCTCCAAATAACACATCAGTCAGTTACTCTGGTCCTGTGAAAGAGGGCAGCTTGGTGACCATGATGTGCAACACCAACGCAAACCCAGCTGTGGACAGTTACACCTGGTACAAAGTGAATGGAGATCGGGTGGCAGCGGTGGGATCGAAGAAGAGGTTTTCAGCCTCCGTCTCAGAAGCTGACAGTCAGTTTTTTTGCGGCGTCACAAACAGATATGGGACACAAAACTCTTCCATCGCTCACATAGACGTACACTGTAAGTCACACTGAAACAGAAGCACAGGTTAAAATGTTGCTCCACAGCATGCACCGAACCCTCGCTTGTTTTGTTGTTCCAGTTTCTCCCAGGGAAACGGCGGTAATCGTCGACCCCAGTGGTCCAATCCTGGAAGGCAGCTCTGTTTCCCTGCTCTGTGGGAGCCACTCGAACCCACCAGTGACCAACTACACCTGGTACAGGGACAATGAAGTGGATGTGGAGCTCGGACCAGTCTTGGTTATAGACAGTGCCGACACCAGCCACAGTGGTCTCTACCACTGTACGGCAAAAAATGATCTGGGAGAGGACATTTCAGAAGCAATTCAGCTGGATGTTCAGTGTGAGTTCATTTAACATAGAAAATACATTGATTTACACTGAAAAAACAGAACTGTGTGTCTCCAGTGTGCTCACATCCTCAATATGGTTCTCCTGAATATATATTCAGCTGAGCTCAGCCAAACATGATCTGGGGCCAAGACTTGTTCACAGGGCAGCGCTGGTGTCTGAATTATGGACAGTAACACATTGTCATGTTGCGTGACAACCTCAAAATCCTTCTGTGTCAGTGGTCCATGATGACTGAGCTCCACTGTGTCCACATGTGTGCTAGTGTCTTCATGTGTACAGTAGATGTTTTGTTTTGTTTGTGTCCTCTTAGATTCTGTGAAAATTACAAATTAATATGCTGCAGTAATGCTGCAGGATGCCTGTCCCGAATAGAAAAAAAAAACCCTTTAATTTAATAAAAAATGAAATATATGAATAAGAATGAGAAATCTTACGTATACTTATTCATTTTCAGTGCTAAAACTTGCAACAAAGTATGCTAAGTTATATATTTTCTGAAATTCTGAGTGTGCTTTGCCACAAAAGTAAAAAATATCTTTGGATTCATTAGTAACTGGAGATGTTTTCTTTCAGATCCGCCTAAAAACACGTCACTGTCTGTGGATCCTTCTGGCCCTGTGCTGGATGGCAGCTCTGTCACTCTGACATGCACGAGCATCGCCAATCCCGCAGCGGTGAACTTCACATGGTTTCGGGTGGCGGGGGAAAAAAAGGAGGCGGTGGGCTTCGAGCAAGACTTCACCTTCAATGTGACCAAACTCTCAGAAGATCGATATTACTGTGAAGCTCTGAATGTCCATGGAGCTGAGGGCTCGTTGCCTGCCAGCATCGACGTCACATGTGAGACTTCATTCATCTTTTCATTCCTTTGAAGAACTTCTGTTTTTCTAAACTCTGAACCCTTCACCTTCTTTGTCTCAGTTGCTCCAGAGATCCTGTCTTCTTCCCGTTGCGTCAAGATTTTATCCCAGATCCGATGCACCTGCGACACTCAGGGGAACCCGCTTCCCTCCTTGATTTGGAAGCTGGCTGGTGAACCTGTCAGTCACTCTGCTGATATCCCCATCCGGGAAGTCACCCTGGAGAGCACCATCATGAGGAGTGTCATCACTCTGTACCACCTGGGCCAAGACATGCCGTCTCTACTCTGCCTCAGCAACAACTCCCTGGGCTCTGATAATCTGGCTTTCAATGTGTCCTCCAGTGAAACTCAACTAGGTAGAGACACGTGACGAAGGCTCCACTTTATATTTGCCCTTAATTGTATCATTTGCCTTTTTTTTACTGATTGATGGGCTTTCTGGATTTTTCAGTGCTCCACACTGCTTCTCTGCTGATTGGCTCTGGAGCAGGAGCACTGGGGATGCTGCTGGTGTGCGCACCACTGCTGATATGCTGTTACAGGTGAGGAACACGGAAACAAAACTGAAAAGATTCCTTACACCACTGGTAACAGGCACTTTCAAAGCAGGCTACAAATAACGACCTCTTCAAATTAACCAATCACAGGGCCCCAAATCTATCATCTCATGCCCACAGAGAGAAATCACATGTGAATGGTTAACATATAAAGGATGTAGCACCACAATAGGATTCATTATGAAACAGAGTAAAGTTTTCAGAGTTTCACCTTGTGGCAAAGAATTTCCTTAAAAAATGTGTGAATGTTTCATCTTTAACGAGAATCCCAAATGAGTACACATGTAACTGAGCCTTTCTGTGATGGTTTTAGGAAAAAGAAGGGAAAAGTTTCACTTTCCGAGGGACTGGTGGACACTTCAGATTGTTTGGCCACCAATGAGGTGAGTTTATGTCCTTGAAAACTTTTAGCAGGCCGTCCTCAGCAGGTAATTAGAAAAATCTGTATTTTTCTGTGTTACTGAAGCACATTGTTGTGGTTTCTCTGTAGATTAAAGCTTCAAAAGTGGATGTGATTCATGTCAATAAAGCCATTCTTGAGGAGGAAGCGGGAAAAACCAAGGAAGACTCCGTCCAACATGCTAATGTGGACCAGATCGCCGGGTAAAGTCGGAGAAGGTGAGATCAGAGGTCTGCTCTGTATTCTGAGGTCCTCTGAGATGCTCCGAGCAATGGAAGCAGACGCTCATTTGGGAAAAGAGAAAGGTGTTAAGGGTCTTACGGGAAGGGTTAATGAAACAGTGGCAGCTTATATTTAGAGGAATACATCACATGAATTAAGTACACACAGGAGGCAGTTACCTGATACAGATATCAGAACAAATCTGTAAGCTGATGAATCTTTAACCTTCTTACAGTGTTTATAACGCTACTGTTTCTACTTAATATGTCAACACTGACCTTTGTCTTCGAGTTCAACAAGTTTTTAAAAGTTTTCTAATAAGAAACAGGTACAGTCTGATATTTGTTCAGCACTTATTTTTATTGTGATGCACATGTATGTTTGTTGTTATTTAGAAAAATAAACAATAAGATTAAAAAAAAGTAAAAAACAGTAATTGTTCCTGTAGTCAAGCTGGCAAACGGCAGCTAATGCCAAAGCAGGTTATGAAATGGACTTATGCATACAGTGAAGTACATTACTTTCAAAGCACAGAAACACAGAATCACAGAAACCTCAACAGCAGGATTTTATCGTCTGTCCAGCTACGCTTTCCCAAACAATCTGTCACAAATATGGGTTTGGGTACCTGTGGGGACTTTCTACTGCACATAAATAAAAGCTAAAATTATAACAGAGGAGTGAAAAAACACAATGGAGTGCTGTATTGCACCTAAAGCATCAAGTGGCAGAGATGAAGGATGAAATCATTTTTAGTCAGAATTTCACCTCAGAGTATTGAGTCTCATCTTCACTGCTGGAGTCTTTCCTTGGTTTCTGGTGTCGAGACTTTGGCTTAAAATTCACCTGAGTGTAGCTGACCTCCACGTCATCCTCACTGGTGTCTGTGTCTGTGGCAAAGTCAAATGTATATGGAGGTTTAGATGCATCTGCTGTGTTGATGTTCTCATAGTCCTCCAGCGTTTCTTGTTCTTTCTAGAGGACAAACAGTGACAAAACTGTGTCATGATTTCTGATTTAGATTTGATGCACATCATAATTCATGTAAAAGATCATTTTAATTCTGTAGTTTTTCCATCACTTATTTTTGCTTTAGGTAATAAACGTGATACGATCCTGAAGTTTCTGACCTTTTTCGACTTCTTTGGCTTTGACACGACAGCGTACTCAGCATCCTCTGCTGGAGCCCTGGAAAAAACATATAGTCATTGAATAATCCATGTAATAATACATTACTTAGGCTCCTTTCACATGCAAAGCATGAAGTCTCACTTTTTTTTCTTCACAAAGTGCAGAGAAGCGTAGTTGAGAGAATCATTTTCCATGTGCCCGCCATGTTCTTCGAGTGGGTTTTGTGCAGAAGCAGCCTGAGCCGATGCAGACAGACGACATCAGTGAATGTACAGTAGCAACTGAATCAGTTCATTCATGCTTTAAAATGAAGCATTAGTGGGAACTACACCAACAGACACACAGTCACAACAGCTGGATGTCGAAAAGCATCCAAATGAATGATTCACAAAAATATGTCCAATAAAAATGTTAAAGTACTGAAACTTTTTTTTAATACATATTAGTTCAAAAAAGAAATAAAAATCCATAAAGACAATAAATTAATGATTTAAAAACAAATACATTTGAGAAAATCTTGAACTGTTGAGGCTTTTGCCTCAACACACACACACACACACACACATACATATATATATATATATATATATATATATATATAGAAACACACACAAACAATAATGGAACTATACGCACACACTGAGAA